>NMRB01000042.1:133932-156220 GCA_002633025.1 Notospermus geniculatus
ATAATCTGTTTCAATACGAATGAATTATTGAGAACACGACAGTAAAACCCTACCTTCATTAGTTTGACTTTTACATCTCTTGTCATAGAGACGGAACCAATACTCTCGATGGATGAATTCACCTCCATTGTCTTCGATCGCTTACGTGCTTGTGACTTGTGGAGGATCTTCGCTGAAGATAGGATTTACAAGAAAATGATGAAGTTTAAAGGCGCTCTTCCATGGGGGTTGCTTAAGCTAACACCAACGACAACCGACAGCCTGTAATTTTCTACAGCTAAGTTGTCCATAGTGGCATGAGAAAATTTCCACATTGAGCAGCAGTTTCTCAGCTATACATTGGAACAAGATCCTTGGCTCCTCGTCCTCCCACAGCAGGGGTTTTTACCTCGCTCCAGTTCATCCACTCACACAAACAAGTAGTGTGCGAGTGTATTGAAGGAAAGAGACCAAACCCCTGCTGTGGGAGGATGTTGGCTCCTTCACAAGTCTTACCTGGTCTTGGACAGGCAACTGGAGCTGCAAACGTACTATCATCCCCACTGCTAACATTTGAGATTGACGATATCGCAGATATGTCAAAAGGATATTGGTTTGGCTTGCCCCCAACAGAACTGCAGGTTGAGAGACCGCTGTCATTGACGGACACCTCCCTTACTTTCAAGGATTGCAAAGCACCCTGTTTTCTCGACTGGTTCATATCACCGTGACTGGTTTGGCTTGTGGACATGGTGTTCCTTAGAATACTCTGTAAGTGAATGACCACGACGTATTACTTCATACCAGACTTGTAGTTACAGATTCATGCATTCCTATCTGAATAAACCCATAACCCAAGGCTAACTTTCATTCTCACCAACTCACCTCATCCTTTTTAGCTTTGCTCTTTGCTTGCTGCATGTACTTGGACTGCACAACCTTATAAACTGAAAATAAACCATGGGTTGTGTAGACTGTGCGAGAACAGGTTAAAGGCTGCCAATGTTGTCACTAAATCTGGCTATCAAAGAAGTCACACTGTGGACACTGTCTTACCAACTTTCTTCTTCTTTTTGATTGTCTGTTGGTGACTAGGAGGGGAAACTCTGCAATATGAGATGAAATGATTGAATCTACATCATCAATCCAGGCTTACATTACAAGCATAAACATTTCGCGGAGCTGAATGTCAATCTATATAATCTATACCTTAGCATCTGCATTTATTTCTTTGGCACCACGTTAATTATGGCTACTCCACTAGAGGAGCCCAAAGTTACAAGTCAACTTGCCAAGTTTCTCCACCTATGTTATGTATTGAAACTTACAATGTGCTTTGAGTACTTGGAGGATTGACCAGGGTTGATCCTGCTTCACTGACACTCGCCACTGCATCGCCATCACTCGCCTCCGAGTCTTGAACATCCAGTATGTTACTTTTCATGAAATTCGCCTGATGCGCACGATCGGGAACTTCACAGATTGGACTGATGACACTGTCCTGGTAATCTACAGAGACATTCCTTGCTCCACTGTTGGGGTCCTTAGGGCTGCCTTGAATGATGTCAAGAGTGGATTAAAATGAGACATCAAAATGCTGTAAAACATAAGGGCCTTTCATCATCTGCTCCTCAACAGAAAAGTATTCAGAAAGTTTTCAAGTGTCCAGGTTCCAGTAGGTTTGGTTTGAATCTCCTGAATGAGTGGATGCTGAAAGATGCTGTTACCACCAGATCAAAAGTTCACTGTTTGACCTACCTGCAACAGTGTTCTGTGGAATAACCTGAGGTTTCTTGTGTAGAGGTGTCTTCGGTTGACTGACATCGGTATAGTCTGTTTCACGGGTAACAGAAATCCTTGGGACTTGGTCAACGGACACTTGACGACTAAGTTCAGTATTACCTGTATTTCTAAAGTACATGTAACAGGAAATGTTTTGAGTGACTATCGTGATAATTCACAATGGTGAAAGTAGCTCATAAACAGGGTGAAGAGAGCTGGTGGTGGCCACTGGAATATTTCAAACCTGCTGATGAAATTGCACTTCATTTGATCCTGAAGAAATGTGTTTTTGCATCACATCAAGTATTGAACTTATTGCCAAGGTTCTATTCATAACTTTTATTAATTACCTTAAGTTTCCTTCAACAGCATTAGGAGTGTGGCAGATAACCTTGACTGGTGAATGCCCATAACCAATCTGGATATCAACCTCTGCAGTATCTGGACTTTTCGTCTGACGTGAGGCATTCACGACTAAGACATCTGGAGGAGTGCTGTGCTTTATCAAGCTGGTCCGCAGCTGTAACTAAAGAAAGAAGTACATGTAATGAACTCATGCACGTCTGATACAATACAGAAGCATGTTATTCAAGCTGAGGTCAACTCTATTAATATCTATATTATAACGGTGAAGAGTCTGAACTTACAGCAGGATTAAATGATATCTCATGGTCGGAATCAGAGAGTTCTAAATCCCGTGCAGGTTTGCTCATCCTGGGAGACATAATCTGGGAGACTTTTGGAGCAGTCCTGGAAACAACAAAAACTGGTCAGGTTGCATAACGACTGAGCTGAACACCAGGGGCCGGTTGCACAAAACTCATGTTAGCGCTAACATGGTGTTAGTGCTAACTTTTATGTTAGATGACGTCAAAATCCATTGTCATTTTACGTCATTTAACATGATGTTAGCGCTAACATCATGTTAGCGCTAACATGAGTTTTGTGCAACCCAGCCCAGGACATGTATTCTTCAAATTACTGAAAAGACTTGTTGGATGTTTGTTTCTCACCAGCCAATCACCCCGTCTCCACCATACTCCAACACCTTATACAATCTCATATTTCCAAAACCATCAGATTAAAGTATCATTGTCTTACTTTCTTGGTGTGGATGCTGGATCGACAGGCTGTGTTATCTTTTTCTTGAACATCCTTTCCTTAGGTGATATTTCTTGCTCATCTCTCACTATGGATCTTTTATCTGAAATCCCAAAGTGATTGTTTTTTCAGATGAAAGATTCTTTATTTACACACATGGAATCGCTTGAGTAAGCTTCTGTCGTGATGCTTCATTGTGAAATGATCAAATGTTGCTTGACCTGTTCTGCCCCAACTCTCTCCTCTCTCTGCATCGCCATCAATTCCTCATCCTTGTAATAATGCGGTAGCAATGGGAATGCCTACTGACTAGGCTAGGTACTTGATTTAGGGATAGGCAAATTAGCCTACCTTCTCCTGTACCACCACCACTAGCATTTCCAGAATGGACCGAAGTTCTCATGGTATGTGAAGTGAGATTGTCCTTTGCCGATTGAGCCAGCAGTTTTCCTTGGGCCAGTGGCCTCCTGGAAGTACACCGATGACATTAGCATGATTAGTAGATTATAAATAAAACTTACTTTTGTTCCGAGGTTTGACACACGGGCCCCTAGGCAGGCCTACCTACCTAGGTCTAGGCCTACTAGCTATGCGTGGCCTACCTAGGCAGGGTAGGCCTAACATGCTGGCTAGGCATGCATGATTCAGATTAGGCCCAGGCCTACCCCCTAATATAGCAGTGTTCCCTAATATAGTACAGTGTTCTCCACGGGTTTTGGTCTTAGAGGGGCGGCATTGGGCGCGGTTACGAAGGCTCCGCGCGAGGCGCCTTCTAGCGGGGGTGCTCTGAGATGCGTTTTCTGTGCATGTGAGATGCATAATCGAGCGATCTAAATCATAAATATTACCGGTAGGGCGGACGAATTATTAAGTGGGGTGGGTCATTTTTAATCGGGGCGGATTTTACCGTCGGTATTTTTAAGAGGGGCAGGCCGCCAATTTTTTAACTGGTGTGGAGAACACTGAATGACTGAGCATGCTGAGGAGGCCTCGCTATTAGGCCTATATAGGGGCACAAGAAGAAGTAGAATCAGGAATAGCTAGGCCTAGCCTACCTAGCCTAGGCTGGGCCCACCTACCTAGGCCCCTATAGGCCTAGGACCTAGGGTAGTTTCGGGTATTATCGCGGGTCGGCTAATATCGCGGAATTCGTATATCTTGCATTTTCTTGGGAGCCTGCCCACAAACCGATGACGTATGTCCCCTGTCCTCATATTTTGATGACGTACATCTATTTGCATACATCAATCATTGTCACATGGTTTAGTTACCGTAGTACAGCTAGGCCTCTTTAGGCCAACATTGCAACAAGGTATTCATGCTAATGTACAATGTAGGGCACAGCCACAGGAGGGCGTAGCTAGCTGGAGGCTGGTCAATCAGGAGTAAGTACATATATAGGGGTCCTACTAAATAGCGTTAGCAAAAAATTTTAGCGTCAGCAACTTAAAAGTTGGCATCAACAAGGTTTTATATGTTCAGGAAGGCTTTTTGGACACTGAAATAGGCCTAAACTAAAGCTTAAACGATCATCGACATCCAGCAGTAAAATAATGATTTAGAAAAGAAATTTAAACCATTTCTCAGTGACTGTCTTTTGAGGCGAGCTGTTTTCTTTGGGCCCCTCGTGAACAATAGATTTCCTATTGTTCACGAGGGGCCCAAAGAAAACAGCTCGCCTCAAAAGGCAGTCACTGATTTCTTCAAAATATTTCCGAGCGAAACTGTGGCACCACACGGGACTGTAGCGGCAAATGTGGGAACTAGAACTTGTCTGAAGTAAGGTTTCGTCGGTGATTAGGCTAAATTTGACCCGAAAAAGCCAAAATAATCCTCAATTTCATTAATTTTCTTTAAAGCAGTGCAGGTTTACAGTACACCATTGCAACAATATTTTGAGACATAGGGCGCCCTGAGGATGTTATACGCCCCCCCAGGCGGCCAAAGGCCGCCGCCTGGGGGCGCTAACGGTAACGCGAAAATCGAATTTGATTTCAATTCCTATACCTTGCCTGTCAAACCCGAAGTGTCCGATAAATCCCACAATGCATTGCGCGCGGCCGTAACTCGCCGACTCAAAGACGATTATTCGAATAAATACGCCAAGGCAACAGCAAAGAAACATACGGGCACCTGCATTTAATCACTCTACATCACTCGGGATGCATCACTCTTCTAAAAATTGCCGACTTCATTGTGCATTTTGTGTTCAAAAATCAAAAAATCGGCAATTTTTCTGACGCGTCCACCATAGGCCTTATCGCACCTAGCACATGGCCAATCAGCATAAATCAGCGAAGCGGAAAAGGCCCAACCATCAGCGCCCCCGCAGTACATTTCTGACGCGTCCACCATGATGGATTTCGCCAAACGAGTTCCTACCGCGCATGCGCGACCTTGGTCTCACTGACCAGTGCAGTGCGCGGGACAAGCTACCATGTACAGTCTTGCCAAAAACTAAATGGACAGCGTGTTTTTCAAATATCTCCGAGATAAAACACGATAATTGTATGCGGTTTTCAACAAAGTGTGGTATTCATGTATCTCAATCTCATCTATTTGGGCCAACCTAAGCCCTATTTATTTTAGGCCTAACCCTTGTTATGTAACAGGCAATTTTAAAAAGGTCCAAGAAATAGGCCTAATGAAAAATTAACTTTTTATTTCATGATTTCTAGGCCTAATACTTTTTTCAACAGATTTGGCACTGATTTGATCAGGTGATCGACACTGACTCTTTGCACAAAAAAATCGGTGAATATGATGTGTTTTTCGTGATATCTGAAAATATCAAAATCTGTGATATTTTGAGACAATGATATTGTTTTGCTGTTATTCGCTGCCAGACATTTTCCATGTGTTTCCATTACCGAATCAGCTGAAATGCGTGATTTATCGGACACTCCCGAGGTGGGTTGGGGGGTCGAGGGTAGGCTATCCCCCCGCGGCCGGCGCGATTACCCAAGGGGGTCCCTGTTACGGGTGTCGGGTCTCCCTGCAATGGGGAGGGGGGTTCGGGGGGTATCCCCCCGATGTACTGGGGGGGCGCACTATATCGACGATATCTTTTAATATTAGCCACAACTAGGCCTAGTAGGTAGGGTGGGCCTAGTAGTGTCGTGTCGTGACTGCCATGATGACTGACAGTGTCACTGCAGACAACATGCATGGCATGCACGTGTAGCCTACTGTCCGACAATAGATACACGATGACAGTTTGTCATCCGACAAAAGAGTGACACCTAAAACGACAGATTTTCTAGTATTGGGCACAAATGAATATAAACCAACGACGAATATTTCAATTCTACAGCCCACTTCCTTTCCAAATCACTCTTTTAATGGAAATCGGTTCACCTTTTGTCCTTTAATCCGACATTTTGTCGCGGAGCTGGCTTGTACAGTTCTCGTTTTGACGCCATGCTGGTCAGAATTTCCCGCCACGTGAGTCTTGAGCAATGCGACTCACTGCTGATATGCAGCGAAGCCACAGCTTGTGGGGCGTAATCTTCTGAGCAGCGCGAGACTAGGCCTTTAGTGCTCGCTGTATAACATCATACATCTGTACTCTGTACTACATTTATTTACGTATTTGGTACGTCTCATTCAAATTCATCGATTTTTGACACGCACTTAACTGTTTATTCATGTTTACCAATCAATAAATCACATAGCGCATGTGTTTTAGTCAATGTTAATAACGGCGTAGGCCCTTCGCTTCGTTCGGCCTTTTCATTTTTGGAAGTTGAGTTCATGAGTTGACATGCATCATGTGCATTGCAATTTGCATGCACATCACATGTGCATGCTGGTTCCTGGTGGTTGATGCACACACACATACGACATAATGCACATCAGTTCGGGAAAGTTCCGAATTTGGAAACGTTTCTGATTTTGGAAGCCCAGCGATTCCAATATTGGCAACGTTTCTTTTTTCGGAAGCGGTTTTCGATTCCGATATCAGAATCGGTGTAGGCCTATTTGCATGTTAGGCCTAATCGGGATATGAGTATCAAAAATCGGGAAGTGTTTTTTTCCATTAACAGATGGCAGCANTATCCCCCCGATGTACTGGGGGGGGGCGCACTATATCGACGATATCTTTTCATATTAGAATCGGGTCAAGTGTGGTATATGGCGGGCCAACCAGTGGGAAGTGACACATCTGCATACATTGACGCTCAGTGCACTTCCCACGGCTTGGCCCGCCCGCTATACCACACTTGAGCCATAAAAACCTTGCTGATGCCAACTTTAATGACTAATCATCATCATCATCATCATCATCGAGGCGTCTGTGACCCTTCTGGGTCTTTGCCTTTACAGTCGTGTATACGGTGCTATTAACGTAATATGTGTGCGCAGCACAGGTTGATAGACGTCTTCAAAAATGTTGCTGACGGGACGCCTGTTGATGCTAAATAAAATTTGTTGCCGACGCTATTTACCATTTAGGCCTACCGTAAAACTAAATTATTTAGGCCTAGTACATGTAGTAGGACCGCATACATGTAGGCTATATAGGCCTAGGCCTGAGACAGATCAAAGAAGGATTGAAGCCAACCATCCATATCATGATTGTACATCATACATACATAGGCCTAGGCGTAGGCCTACCATATACACACCATGCATGACGTAGTACACAAGGCTCCACACACAGCAGAGCAGCAAAGACATGCAAGAATATAAATAAATTGAAATGGCCTTTATTTCACTGACCCTTACGAAAAATATCTCTTAACCCCAAGGAGATAATCGAACCAGGCTAAATCAGACAGAAGCTCATCACTTCAATTCACAGACTGTGTCATCACAGAAATGACGATTTTGTTCATGATTCTTCACAAAAATCACAGGAACATGAGTCAACGGACAGTAGCGCCGCGGGAGTCGAGCGGCAAAGATGGGAACCAGTCTAGGGTTTGGACCCACCTAGCGGAGGATTGTGGTACCAATCTAATGAGCAGGTGACCCGCAGTAAATATAAATAGAATACTTCATAAATTATATTCCGCTTTTGTAATAATGTGTAAAAAAATTCGACATTTTCTTTCTTATGTACTATATAATGTAAAACAATATATTTCAAATCATCTCTGCGATGTCACTCCGCAGTTTTCGGGCAACGTGCATTACCATTGGTTGATACACATACCAGGGTTATTCCTACCACCAGTTGACATGGTTGGACATAAACATTCTTATATTTGCTTCTGAACAGCGTTATAGATCAACATTTGATATTTTAGGTGCGTACTGTGACATTTCGATTCATACCTGTGATGATTATCATGGATCTTCATTCCATAACCTGGTAAAATCCTTGCTTTTCGAGGGTCAATTGTGGGTGTTCTGGACGCTTTTGCCTACCTGGTGTTTGGTGGTGGTGTGGGCAGTGCAGTGCATTTCATGATTTGTCATGTTTGTACTATAGATAAACGTCATTGATTGCGGACCATATCGGGTGAAAACTGACAACACCAAAAGAGACCTCTATTTCGAAACTTATTTGTAAAGAAACCGCTTTTATTTTTCATGTATCTGCGAGTAGATATTCCCTATTTTACTAAAGTAACGAAATTCTAGAGAAAATCTGTTTTCGAGTCGGTAAAATATGCGAGTTTTGCCACATGAAACAACTCCCCACGTGTGAAATTCGGCCGTAGCTTTCCACAGCGAGTGACGTCATGACGTCACGTCACAAGTGAGCGTAGTGTCGGCCTGTACATCCGTGCATGCCAAAGCAACGTCACGGAGGGACGTCATGATGATTCCACGTTTTTATGTAAACATAGAGGTGCAAATTTTTCGTTTCCACGGCAGTCACGCAAAGAAACAGCCAGGTATAGATAAAAACTAACATCCGCTTTGATCTAGAAGCGCTGGGTAACACACTGATGTGCTTTGTTAAGGCATCCCGCCAGAAATAAATTCAGGGCGGCCCGTTAAAAAGAGGTTACCCTGGTCAAATCATGTAAACATGGTCCGCAATCAACGCCATCGATCTATAGAGGTTTCCCACGTGACGTCATCAAGGCCGCGTTGGCCGTCAAATTGACCACGTGTTTCCTGAAGGAACGTCACGACGACGCGATGACGTTATTTCGGGTCGTGTCTCGTCGCGTCAGGCGGGACGTCAATCCACGTGTAGCACCCTATTGACGCCAGTTTGCGTCATTTTGACGGCCAGTCACATGACTTGATGACGTCAGTGGGATTCCTCTATAGCATGACTAGGCCAGGGTTTATGCAGCGTCATAAAAAGTCATAAAAGGTCATAAATTTGGTAGTATGCTTTTATGGCCATTAAAAGTCATTGAATTTCAGCAAATCGGTTTGAATGGTCATAAAAGTCTTTAAATTTTGAGCAAACATGTCTTTGTTTTCATTCATCCAAGCTGTCGACGGGTGAATGGACTTATTTAGAAAGGCCAATTAACACTTCCTCAAGACTTCTGATACACACCAGCCGTGTCAGCAATTAGCATGATTAGCTCGACACTGTCTCACTCAAATCATTCATTGACTGAAGGTCTTCTGTATTATGTGTAAAAAGGGTAATGATGGGAAAGAATGACATTCATTAATTTGGGATCTGTTGATTGGATTGAGATTTAAAAGATTCAGAAATGGACTGGAAATTGGTGTTGGTTCTTTGGCTTGTTTAGTGAAGGAAGTTCAAAATTTAACTTTGCAGAAAGTGTGTACATGTAGTCGGACTGTTGGGGTGTGTTTGTGATGATTGGGATAAGCTTGGAGGAATCAGTATAATTCCTCCAAGGGATAAGATTCCGAAATGGACTGGAAACAACTGTTCGTTCCTCAGTGTTCAGTAAGCAGGCCTTTATATTCCCCCAAATTAACGACGTTCAACGTCGGAGCCCTTAAGGGCGCCTAAATTTGAGTCTTGTTTTACATTTAAATAGGAATCTCAGATGCCTGGAAATGGCGTCTTTTATCCTCTATTTTCAAAAAAATTTCTGGCGAGGGGGACACCCCCCTCGCGCTCCCCCCATTGCGACTTTGGCGCTCTGATGGGGCCTTTGGCTCCATACCACCGTAAACAGAAATAGCCCAAATTAGGGAATACAAAGGCCTGAGTGAGATAGTAGTAACTTACAATAGTTTGCAAATATTGTTGTAAAATTTGCTGCTGTATTTCTTGTCTGGTCAATATCTATCTGTCTATATAAAAGAGTTCTACCTTTTTTTGTGTTACGAAGAGGTCATAAATTTTAACCTTTTCTGGTACTAAAAGTCATTAAAAAGGTCATAAATCTGAACCACAGATTGCTGCATAAACCCTGGACTAGGCCTACTGTACTAGCCTACACACATTCACCACTGTTCACAATGGATGGCTAAAGTTTAGAATCCCCGATCGGAAGTGACGTTACTCCATGGCACACAATGGTAATCCTATTGTACAATGCGGCTTATTCCGTCAATCGATGACCTCTTTTGGGCACTGATCGGGGATTCTAAACTCGTTCCCCTATCATCACTATATATCAGGCCTCGGCCATCGGCATCATCATGATCATGAGCTACGCAACCATCACCTTTTTTCAGCACTCGCTGGTTGGTCGGGAATTTCTCTTCAACAGCTGGCTCAAAATTGACGTACCAAACATCTTTGGATTTGTCTTGTCGATATCTCATAATCCAAGTTTCATATCACTACAAACTTTCTTCCGCTTGCTGTCCTGCTGTCTGGTTTTAAAAACCAGTCTACACCATCACGGTAATGCGTGACTGTACATTCGCCTGTACAAAATGTAGGGCCCAATTTTCAAAAACTTTTAACTTCTTTAAAAAACTTTTAATTGAAAAAAATCGGCCATATTCATGTTGAACACACATAACTCGATATAGTAAGGAAGAATTTTATTTTATTTTTCAATGCTGAATTTGTACACAATTCTGTGTGTAAAAATTTGGTTTCCACAGAAAGTTTTCACGCTGTAGCGTGATTTCACGGCCTAGCGTGATGGTGTAGACTGCTGAAAACCCACCCTACAGTCAATGAGTCATGTTATGGGACAACCATGAAGGTATAAAATAAGATACACTGTACCTCCATGGACAGTACAATAATTTAGGCCTGGGCCTACTATGAAAGTAGTAAACCAGCATACCACTCATGAACTTCCATTCACCAGTCCATGATATGATCATTAAGTGCTTTACAATTTACATTCCATTGTTTCCTTTAAAACATGTTCAGGAAATATCAGGGAAAATAGATGCAAATAAGAATGCTGATCATACTGATTATCTCACTGCAGAATTAAAGGAGAATTGTTTGTTGTTTGCAGTGTATTGACATGTACACAACATACACATGTCAGTAGTGAGTATGTTGGATATTGATTTGTTACTGATTCTCAGAACAATGTGTCATCGATTTCCATTTCAGCGGAGTATTTCATCCAACTGGCTTTAATACTGATGGCCAGTGTGTTGATGATGGGACAGGAGGTTTCTCCAATTTTCCCTTTTCACCACAGCTGTTTCTGCTAGTTACTGAAGGCTAGGCCTAGTTACTCAGAATTGTTCACTTGCCTGCTAAGTTAGCTTTAAATGTATACATATTGTTCATAATCCCTAAAACTTTCATTTTTCGGACCGGCTACCATTACAATTCCCTGTTGGGTTTGAGGTATAGTGATGTTTTCTTGTTGTTTTTTTCCAGAGAGTTCCTTAACATAAGTACGATTGAGAAACATGACCTAGAAATAAGTTGTCTTCATCAAGTTGAGGACTCTACCATGTAGCACATTAGTGGAATCATGAAACTTAAAACAATGGCAGGAGAAGTGAGAAAACTCCAGCGTAGCCTTTCTCAGGTGTGTAGCTTTCTGTTTTTGGTTTGATATTTCTTAGTTTATTCCAAGCATCCCAGACTGTGTTTCCTTTGAAACATCTTAGAATGAGTGCAAAATATCGCACCCAAAATACCTTATTGGACTACAATAAGGCATTTCCAATATGTGTACAAATAAGTGTAATACATGTAGTTCTTCAGCAACTAGGATTTTATACTTTTTGGTAGTACGCGGTTAATAAGTACATATCTATACATGTACATGGCGGACTCTGTTGATGGGGAACACACATGCTGGAAGTCGAATATCCTAGGGCCATAATGCTAGTAATGATAGAGTATTGACCCCACTTTGTATAAAGTTCATACCACTATTGATCTTGCTAACCCAACTTGCTTTCCATTCACTGCAGCCTTAATGCTGACAATTGGATAGACCAAGGTCAGTACCACTACCAACAGTCATGAATGATATTTCGTTGTTGTCTTGCTTGGGTTGTGTGTGCGTGGAGCATGAATTCCTGTTAACCTCTTTTAGTTATTCTGGTTTTGGAATATTTTCGCATCATTCGCTGCACCTTATACCACCAATGAAGTAGCTTTTAGCTGCTTATTGAGCTTGGGATCCAAGATGGTGATTTCAGTTGTTCATGATTTCATTTCAATTCCCCAACCTTCTCCTCATTTCACATCCAAATTACCGTATTCCTGATGACTTTCAGATGCATTTTTTACAACTTTAGAGTATGGAAGATGCTGGTGGCAGTTTTGGGAAGAGGTCATTGACCATACTGCACGAACTGAAAATCACTCATACAGTACAACTGCAGAACTTATGTGATTTTGTTGATTACACTGTAAGATGGTGGCAATATCCCCTAATTTCAAAATCATTTGATTTATGAATTTAGATTTGTGCATCCTGAACTAATCTCTAATACATGCATGATACATTCCTGTCTTGAGCGCAGTATCAAGCACAGGTTGATACGATGCGTGATTGAAGAGTCTAGTCTGTAGTCATGATATTGATATTGGTTTTGGTAGTGCCTCCTTCTTTGTTGTGATATTGATTTTCAAATGCTTCAGTTTGTTTTACGGGCCTGTGGACAATCCTCCTGTTAGTTCAGATGGCTTGGCACTCGAGATACTTGATGCTTGGTATTAGTGTGATTCATGCGCATGTCAGAAGCATTGCTTCCTTCCTCATACCCTGTTTAAACACTGTTTACATTCTATTCTGTGCATGTCGTTGCATCCACATGGACATGCATTTGTTCTACAAATCAACAGGAAGTTAGGAAAATGTAGGCCTTCATGTACTTTTGGGGTCTCTTTTTCTTACCCAGAATGCTTTCAGATACATGTACATGTAGAAATGTGACCTGGATGCACATGTATCTTGAATGAAGTGTTTTACATTATAATATAATATCATAAATTTATCATACCCCTAAATGAACCACTAAAATCGCTAGTAAGTTCACTTTCGAAAATTCCGTCGAGCGTATCTCTGTTAATTCTGTGCCGATTTTCATTTTCTGTATACCAAAATGTAGCTTAGAATCTCACCTTCAAGTTGTTTTATGATATATTTATGATAATATGCATCCATTTGTTGCCAACTCATCCCACTTATTGCCAGGATGTGAGCTTAAAAATGAGGATATAGGCCTACCATGGTGATTTACTGGAAGTGGAATGCTGAGCATCATACAGTTGTACTGCACATTACCGAATGAGAAGATCTGATAGTCACCTCCTCAAGGCTTTAATCTTAACTACAAACAGCAGAGTTACAAATAATTAACATTCTGGGGACGGGGCTGGGTTCTTTTTTTTTTCTGAATTGCATGCATGCACCCTACTTGTGTTCTCCAAACATTGATTGATGACACATTGTACAGCAAGGATGGTGGTGGTATGTCTGGTACTTACCACTTCAATATGTTCAACAATCAATTGCTGCACCTGATGTTTGTCTTTGTGATTCAATAGCAATGGAATAGAATTGCTTTGTTTTTGTGTCATCAGACGTGTCCGAATTCTGTATGTTCCTAAGTTTTTATTATTTTGTAATCTCATGACCTTCTGTGTCATTGCATGGACATCTAAAGCCCCTCGTGAACAATAGGAAATCTATTGTTCACGAGGGGCCCAAAGAAAACAGCTCGCCTCAAAAGACAGTCACTGAGAAATGGTTTAAATGTCTTTTCTAAAATCATTATTTTACTGCTGGATGTCGATGATTGTTTAAGCTTTAGTTTAGGCCTACTCATTGGTTTTGCATGCGATCTGGTGCAGCCTCAACTCAACTGGTGCGGTCCATTTGTTCATGCCAAGCTGTAGTTATCCAAGACTTTAAAAGGCTAGTCATTTTGATCTGGAGAACTGATCAATAACAATCACCTGTTGATGGTTTCAATGAACTTCAAGTATCTGATTTGTTTACCATGTCTATAAAACATGTCTCGTTAAAGGTATCACAGTCTACATCCTGAATCAAATACAGCTGTGATATTTATCTGTTTTCACTCAGTTCTATGAACTTTTAACCAGACATTGAACTGTTGTAGGTATTCATCATATCCTTGACATAGGCCCAGGCCTACATCGTTCTGTGACATTGTGCGTTTTGCCCACCAGCTTTGCATGCATCAGCAATGCATTTTGCCCACCAGCTTTGCGTCATTACGGCGACGTCAGCTATGGCGGACACTGTCGGAGTTACGTCGTGGATATGATGAATAAGCTACAAGTGCAGAAAATGCCTAAAGGTTCCTCTCCACGTGATAGTTTTCTCGCGCAAGTTGGCTCTCTATGGGCAACTCAACTGCGAGCAATTGTTTATGTCATTGGTCCCAGCGTAAGCTGTGAGGAACAGATAATGGTGAATTGCCCGTTGTGAGCCAACTTCTGCGAGGAAACTCTCACGTGGAGAGGCGCCTTAACTCCCAGTCTCTTCACATACAGCAGTGAGTATACATCTATATTATAATTGACGGTGGCGCTTTAACTTCGAACACGAACTCCTCCGTGGTTTCTGATCGAAATGGCACCATTTTCACAGGAAGTGTTGAAAATGACATGGGGGTGGCCCTTAAGCGGGTGGCATTACATTTTTGTACCCTTAAGCGAATAAAACGCAGGAAGAAACTTCCAATGATTTGCAATGCCCACTAGCCTGGTTTCCCTGGCCACCGTGTAGATGGCGCTGCGTACGCAACACCATCTACACGGTGGCCGACGGAACCAGGTATAATGCNCTACATCCTGAATCAAATACAGCTGTGATATTTATCTGTTTTCACTCAGTTCTATGAACTTTTAACCAGACATTGAACTGTTGTACATGTAGGTATTCGTCATATCCATGACATAGGCCCAGGCCTACATCGTTCTGTGACGTTGTGTGTTTTGCCCACCAGCTTTGCATGCATCAGCAATGCGTTTTGCCCACCAGCTTTGCGTCATTACGGCAACGTCAGCAATGGCGGACACTGTCGGAGTTACGTCGTGGAAATGATGAATAAGCTACAAGTGCAGAAAATGCCTAAAGGCGCCTCTCCACGTGAGAATTTTCTCGCGCAAGTTGGCTCTCTATGGGCAACTCAACTGCGAGCAATTGAATGTCATTGGTCCCAGCGTAAGCTGTGAGGAACAGATAATGGTGAATTGCCCGTTGTGAGCCAACTTCTGCGATAAAACTCTCACATGGAGAGGCGCCTTAAACTCCCATCCCAGTCCCTTCACATACAGCAGTGAGTACGGGTATGTAATTCATGATCACACTCACAGACCTCATTGTGAAGGTGATGTCAAGTTCGAAGACTACTGGGTACACAGTGTACATATATCTCATTTTTGGACTTAATGTCAATATTCAATGCATTTTGTATGACAATTGATTATCGAATCTCGCCAAGTGCAAAAGGCCTTTGACTGTATGAATTATACTGTGCATGTGGACAGCTGTGGTAATGCATTGAATGATAATTGGATGGAATGAAGACACCAGCCGACCATGCAGAAAGCCACGAGTCATGACATTAACAAGAAAATATCCTCTATGCTATTTAACATGGCATTATTATTCCGCTAGAACAGTTGATATGAACACTAATACAGAGATGACAGAGCATGAAAATGTCAGCCGCTAATGTAACCTGGAGCTCTTATGACAATCTTGATTGAAATACCGATTGTGGCTTGTCTGTACGGAGCCAATAGGCAGGCAGCAAAGCTACAATGAGATTATCCAGCTGCTTGATATACAATGATTTAGCAGGCACGTTTGTCGTAATATCATTAATTGGTGTATCTCATGATCATTGTTTTAAGCCCTTCTATTGAATTTTACAATATTTTCAAAGTTATATTAGGAGCATCGACCAG
Organism: Notospermus geniculatus; assembly: GCA_002633025.1. Lineage (NCBI taxonomy): Eukaryota > Metazoa > Nemertea > Pilidiophora > Heteronemertea > Lineidae > Notospermus > Notospermus geniculatus. Next base: position 150,020 of record NMRB01000042.1, read on the forward strand.
ATAGAGGTCTCATTGCCACATGAAGGTCTCCTAAATGCTTGCCTGAGACATGTAAGAATCAAGCCTAGTTTTCAGCACACATTGAAACAACTGCTGACAGAGCGCTGGTGTATTCAATTCAGATAGAGCATAGTACATTTTACACTACAGTAACATCGGAGGACGTAGGACTTCCTGAATTCAATACAGTGTGGCCTTAACGGGAGACTCCATTCATTGTAAGCTTTTGAATTTTTATCAGTCCATGGAGACTATTGCCATGAGTTGTGATGTCACTAGTGTCAATAGGCCGACGACCTTTATTGTAGTGAATGAGCTAATACTGCGACGATTGCTCGGCCTATTGGTTGTACCTTCATAAATATGAATTGAGCACATACAATGTATGACATCACGTGTGCTGTGCAATGGTCCCCTTGGGATGCAATAAAAATACTTGATGAGTTTGCTGCTTTAGAAAAAAACGATATGTTGCAGATATCAGTTATTTTCAATGTACACTATTATTGATATTTCAAAAATTCAAAATTTTGCACAATGAATGGAGTCTCCCTTTATGTATACAGAATGGATCAGAAGAAAACTAAATAATATAAAGCATTGTTGTGGGGATGAGTTTTTTAAAATGGAATAAATGTTTTGATGTCTGTAGAGGTGATATGAAAACTTTACTCATCCACAGTTTTTTTTTCTTCTCACTGCAGGGTGATGCCCAATCCATTCCTGCTGAGATGGATAAAATGAAAAAGATCCTGAGGTCTCCTATTGCAAATAGGAAGCAACATGAAAAAACGTTTGGGATCTCCATCCAGGAACTGGTCCGCAGGGTACAAGATGGCACTGTGGTGCCTACTCTGGTGAGAAAAGTCTGCAACTTCATTATTGACCAGGGTAAGTTGTTCAGATCCCTATGCTCTCAGAGTGTTACCTGTAATATCTTTCTTTTGTAGTCTTAATCTGAAAAGGAATGATCTCCTGTTTCTGAGTGAAAAGAGGGACTTCATGGCCTGTGGATCCTTTCCCATTTCAGGGTTAACCTGTCTCATTACAAATGACTTGTCACATTTCAGGAATGAGCTGTGAGGGTATCTTCAGAGTCAATGGAAATGCCAAGTGTGTGGAGAAACTCAAGGAATCATTTGACAAGGCAGGTGATGCCAATCTGGATGACGTTGATGACGTCTACGCCGTTGCTGGCCTTCTTAAGCTCTTCCTGCGTGAGTTACCAGAGGGTGTCATCCCAATGAAGAACACAAAAGAATTCATCAAAATACAAGATGGTAGGTTTTAAATCAGATCAGGTTGTAGCGATGTCACAGTAGATTGAAGTATTGGGTAAGATACAATCATGACATTCTCCTTCCTGGCTTCCATGCACTATCCTATAAAAAGCAGCAGTGCTACATTCTCTTTTAGCGACATTTTCCTGAAACACCTTTTGTAGGTAGCTATGAGAAATGTTGATAAATGAAGCATTTCAAAATATTACATGTATTATGCATTCTTTCCAGTGTATATGAGAGACTCAACGACGTGTTTGAAAAAACTCAAGGTGCTATTGCAACAACTCCCTGAGGAGAATCTGATCCTGTTGAAATATTTATCCAAATTTTTGGTGCTGGTCTCTTCAAGAGAAGTGTCCAACAAAATGAGTCCTATTGCCCTTGGGATTGTGTTCGGACCAAACCTCTTCAGGTAAGGTGGGATGGGGATGTAAATAATACTATGAAACCAGATGTTTCAGACATAGGTAATATTTGATTTTGCCCAGACAGTAATCGAACAGTTGATACTGATGTTATTGAAAACATTTTGATCATAAAGTGCTAAGATAAAGGAGTGTAATTCCGTGATTGAAAACCATCAATGTCATTGAGTTTTTAGCATAATTTGCTTGATTTCTTTCAGATGTAGCGAAGGTCTTGATGGACTCCGAGAACAGGGTATTACCAACCAGATTGCCTGTAAATTCATAGTAGAATACGACGCACTCTTCAAATTGGAAAATGAAATGTCACCATATAGTGCTCGATCAGTTGAGGATATCAGTGCCTTGATGAGTGGCAAACCAGGTTCTCCTTTCCAGGTAAATTCATGAAGTTTTCCTTGATTGCACTCTACAGGATGTCTCAATATGAATGTCACGATCAAATCAGCAGCAAGAAATGCAAGTCAGGTGCTGATGAGTGGGTGTGTTATTCAGTGACATCAGAATCCCCAAGTGACTGGGACTTTGGTTTGAAGTTAGATTTTTTCCCACTCAACGCACACATCGAATGTTTTCTAGGCTTACGTGATTGGCTATCATTATGTCATGTATGTAGTGCAATAGTATCACATTTACTTCCATTATTTTGGTGAGGCATGGTTTTCACTGTTAGTTTTCAAACATGATCACTCACTTTGTATTTGTACTCACTGATGTGTGAAGACACCCGGTGCCATTTCACTCTTTATCACAATCACTTACATTACTTTCATTTCCATTTTGAATTCAAGACTAATCATTCCAAGGTAAGATGGTGAAAGTGCTTCACTGGTGAATGTTGCATTCTCGGGGATTATTTTCCTTTTGATATTTTATTGATAGGTGCAGGAAAATAAAAAATCACGGACTCCACCTGCTAGACCACCTCCTCCTAAGTTTGATGTGGAGGTAGCACCTGTACCCTCCCCCAGAAGAGTAAGTTGATGAACATGAAACTGATGGCACTGCATGGGAAGTGGCAAATCCCACTTGATATGAAAATATTATCTTGTAACTGATGGTGTTTTACAAGTAGGCCACCCACAAAAACAGAGCTTTGAAATTGTCAGTGTCCACTTTGCCTTACTCCAGAAACGTCACAAGCCTTGACACAGTTTGAGTCGAAGGTCATATTCATAGGCTGGGTAGTGATTCATAGTTGAAATCATGTCATTTGCAGGAACGTCACTCATCATTAAAAAGATCTACACCCGTTATGAAGGTCATACTCCTAACTCTTTTTAGTTGACTTCAACAAAGTCTGTCTTCTCCCTGGAGTGGGCCAAGATCCACATTGCTTTGCTTCCTTAAGTTAATCTCCTGAATCAAACCTTCTGCAGTCATTAATTTTCCTGTTGTCTATATTCTGAATTCAGTCCCTTTCACTTTATATAAAAAAAAGCGCAAAAAAGACCTTCATCTACAGTATTTCATTGGCACCTTGGTATTTTGCATCAATGAAAACCTACTCCCGCCTCAATCTTAGAACCAAACGAATTTTGTCTCCTACAATTACCTTCTCCATTTCATTTTGATTTCTTTTAGTTCTATGCATCCTCCAGATTGTAGTCTCATTCTTGCCTCCCGATAATGAAACAACTGTTTATATTTGCCGTGTTGGTGGTGGTTGTCACTGCAAAATGCAGCGATCTTGCCAATAAAGTGTCATCTACACATCTTGTACATGTTATGACACACTCTGCTTACTTTGCACAGTTTCCATCTTTTATATTTGATTTGTTTTTGTCTACAAAGAATGCTTGTCAAGCCAAGAATGATACTCTTTCTCCGATATTCCTTCAGGAACCTGTAGTTACCTATGTTCTTTTTTTGCCTCTCCAGCATCGAAAGCCAGACCGTGAATTATTCCGTGAGGTGGATACAATTAGCGATGACTCATGCGATTCACATGGTGCTACACCTAGAGGGCGTCACACTCAAAGTCCTCGGTTCAGTGACGATGAAGTGAGCCGGTCCTCATCACCTTTCTTACTCAGTGTTGACAGGTAAGGGCTGCTGGCAACAAATGGTTGATCTGTGTAGAGTTTAGAGAGATCACTCTTAAGTTGATTTCCCTCACATTTTCTTAACCCGTTAACTGCGTAGGACGTCATACTACGTCATGACAAAATCTGGGGAATCCCCGAAAACACCCGAGGATCGTAGCTTGCGTAGGGCGTAATAGTACACCTTGCAAGGAAATGGCACTTCACAGTGCGTAGGACGATATATCATGTCTTGAACCTTGTGTGTCAGATCCTTTTTTTTTGGCGAATTTTGTTTCAAGAAAGAAAAATTAGAACTAAACAAAATTACACAGTTAACGCCGGGTTAAGGTTGTGTGTTTGTTCCTCATAATAACACTGGTCTTGCATTAGCCAAACAATTGATTTGAATATGTCATACAAGGACTTGCAATTTTTTTCTGCCTTTACAGTGATGGAGGAGATAGCACTGCACCATCACCTCGAATCTCAATGTCCTCCAACGAGTAAGTATTAACCAATGGCTGGGTATGCCTCTTTTCCAGCGTTACCACATTGCATTTGTTTGTCTCCTGGTCCACATGTCGGCCAAGTTGGTACCTGATAGTTTTGTGGGTACAGGTGTAGGTGCACATTCTGCACTGTTCATTTTAACCTCATTAAAGTTGGACAGTCTGTATATTTGTGACCAATGCCTTTTCCCGTGTACTTGAACCTCATCATGCTTATCATTTTCAGTCGTAAGGGGCATAGGAGCACCAGTAGTTATCACTCTCACAATAATATACTCAACAGGTAGAATTTTTCAGGATTTCTTGATAGGCTTTTGGTGTGTGGATGAAAATATGATTTCTTTGCAATCGAAATGTTAATTTCACTGAGGTTTTTCTTGCATGAAATTCATTTAATTTCTTTCTACCCAAACCTTTCAGAGATTCTGGATACATTTTATTATTTTCTATGATGAAGTCCGTCTATGAAACATCTGTCTAGGTTGACTGTTTTCTCAGATTTCATCATGTACATTTGTATCTGTGCCATTCATTCCCTCAGTCAGTTCTACAATCTTCCAGAGCAAGTTCGTAGAACAGACTCCAATTTCAGCATGAGGTACACTACAAACTCTCATGTACTTGGCAGCGCTTTCTCAGTTCAGCATCTTGAGGTCCATTCCCATTCCATTGAAGGTTTGCCTTTGTAATGTAACCACTGTCTGTTTTCTGGAAATGATGGGTTTGGTTAAGAACCCAACTTGCATCAAGCAAAATTGTATAAATGTACCATGTCATAGTGCCTAGGCAAAGAAGTTCACCTAGGCATGTGTTCACGTAGGTTCACCAAGGCAACACATGAAGAAGATATCAATTTAAAGTGTTTCCATAGGTTGTAAGTACTCTTTAAAACTGCCTCTCTGGCCTTGATTTTGTTGCTAATGATAATGTTTGTGTGCTTCCAGGTTAGTGGATCGCGTTATTCGTGCCACAGTCTCGGAGCGTATGTTTGGTGAGGCGGCGTCCAGCTCAGATGAAGCCAAGTCTGATCCAGGTGAGTGGACATTCTTCGATGGCATGGCAGACATTATGTGCTCTGGCTACCTATAAACATAATGTCACCTTGAATTCAGTGTGGCTTGCCTCAGATTTCCCTTCCAATGAGAAACTTTTTGAATACACTGTACTAGATGGGGCGATAATATGGACTTGCTGTCTTCTTACAGGTGGTGGCCCCGTCCCTGCTCCAAGGAAAAAGAGGAACAAGGACAGAAAGTCTGGTATGGAATCAGCAAGGTACGTTCAACCCTTGGGTAATTTGATGCATGTTTGAAAAGCATCTCCTTGATGTACTCTGCATGTGCCTGTATTTCTTGATTTTGGACAGTTTAACTTAGAATTTGTGCAAAATATTACTGTAAAGGGTATCTGTGATGATTTTGTGGCCAATTTTGTGGAGTACAACTGCGTTATAATAATGCATGGATAGTGTGTGTTGCCATTCGTTTAATATTGTGTCAGTCTGTATTGCCCACTCTTACTAAATCCTTGTTGCATGATCCTGTGAAGTTGTTGTAAAGTTGACTGTTAAATTCTTTTATCTCTCTTCTTCAACTGTTCAGTTCCACCTTGTACAAAGGTGTGAGTTCACTGTCTGTTCCTGATGTGTATGGCAAAGTACAATCGTACCATGATCAGTGAGTTGCTGTTTTGTTGTTAGAATAGGAATGTGCATTTTGCCTTGGCAAGCCAAAGCGGAATTTATTCAAGAAAGCAAATATCCCTTCAAGAACAAAAATTTATATTCAAGAAATTTGAAATTGTATTCAAAATGTATAAATTACCATTCAACATTTTTAAAATTATTGTTCAAGATATATTTTGATAGTATAAAAAGTCTGAAAATATTGTGCAAGATGTTTATTTTCATGTTTAAAACGAATTTATGCAACCTTGAAAAAGTTTTGTCAACCTTGAA
>NMRB01000042.1:159751-188473 GCA_002633025.1 Notospermus geniculatus
TGTCAGTTGAGTGGTTGAGTGGACTCTTGTTATGATATTTGTGAGATCCACACAGTCACAGGAGCAATGTGGTAAATTTTCTCCAATATTCTCTCATTGATGTGGTATTTCTGGAGGATTCATTTCATCTTGAACCAATGGCTGAAAAATTCCGTGTAAATAATACAAAGGATAGGTTCTCTCCTAAGATCATTCTCAGTAGGAACACCACCATATACAGTTATTCTTTTTCGTTTTTGTTGCATTATATTTTCCAAACCACAGCATCCTTCCTCTTCATCCATTCAAATTCAAGTTTGCTTTAACCATTACTTTTACATTCTAACAATACTTTATATAGATGAGTTTAACCCTTAGAGCGCCGTTACCGAGTATACTCGGTACGACAATTCTCTTTTTTAGGACCGTTACCGAGTATAGACGATAACGGTCCTAAAATCCAAATTTCAAAACACATGCATTTTTGCAAATTTTGTTTTCTCTAAGGGTTAAATTTTCTTCATTAAGAATTCAACAAAAGAACGATGTGTATTTTCTTTTTGATCATTTCATTTCTGTTTGTTTGACGGTGGGCGGGCTTTCTTTTCCAGTGCTGATTCAAATACTGACGTTCCTCCATCACCTCCAATTGGTCAGACGCCAGTATCCACTAGGTGTGTAGATGTAGCCACGTAGTTAGAGTTGATGCACTCTTGCATCCAGGCTCGCCTGGGCTGCTTGTCACTGTCTCATCCTATTGGCTATTCTTTCTCCTCTGACCACAGGAAAGCCCACAAACTATAAGCCAGTGTTCTCAATGTACTGAGCTCCTGTGAATTCTGAGCTTCCCAGTTACATGTAGTTAGTAGAGTCATATCAGCACCACAAAAAAACCTTCATTTTCATCATAACATCATCAGTGGCCCACCATCTTGGATTTTTTTTGAAGAGCCAACTTGTGTGAGAAAACTCGCACATGTTGGCTCTCTATGGGCAACCCACCATAGAAAACTATAGGCAGTCATTGCCCATTGAGAGCCAAATTGCATGAGAAAACTCTCACAAGGAAAAGTGCCTTTACCCAACAGGAGGACATCAGTTGGCACCAACCTCTTGCCTAAATTTGGTATCACTGATATGAGGAGAATAGTTTCAGAGTGACAAGCACTGGGGAGGACTGGTGTGAACTGTCATTTTCAACCATGATTTAACACATCATTCACACTCCACTGCGATGGTACTTTCTGTCAGAAATAGAAAATGTGCATAAAAAGACTGAAAAGTGCCTAAACCTGTCAAATAAGTACGGGGTAGGCCTGTTCTTGGGAAAGCTCTTACTGAGTACTTTTCAGTCAATACCTATTTCAGGGGTTCGTATTCTAGAAGCTTCCTTTACTCTAAGGTTTACCTTTAGCAATTGTTTGCAGGGCAGAATACAAAAGCTTAAAGTGGACCTTGGAGATAAGGAGGCTTCTAGAATACAGGCCAGGGTTTGGTACTGTATCTGACATCAGTGTTTCTGCCAGGAATTTTTTCCAGGGGGGGGGGGGGCAAAGAGAAAATTTGACCGAATTCTTGGTCAAAAACACAAATTTTGACTACCGGTAATTTTGACTTTTTAAGGAGGGGACATACCCGCTGTACCCCGCTCTGGAGGAAACACTGTCTGTGTCATGTACATTTCTTCTGTTTTTGAAGCAATTACCACTGGCAGTGAAAGAATTAATGCTTCAGCTTTCCAATCTAATGCCATTGCAATCCATTCCTTTGCTCATTTCAAGCCCTGCTTCTGTTTTATTTCTGAGCTCTGATTCTCATCCATCTTGAACCCCATCCTACAAATGTAACCTGAAAAAAATGGAACAGTTATTCCTTAATGATACTTCATTTAGTTGATATTCAGTTATGTCTGACCATATCAGGTCCTGAGATTTCAAAACCTACTAATTCGAAGTGCTTCACAGGGTGTAGTCTAGGTTTTTCAGAAACACTTTTTTGTCACGAACAGGATTTATGAAGTGGTGTACAATGTAGCTGTTGATATTCCAACTTGTCTTCTTCACAAGGTTATTTACATTGAACGCACTCAGATCATTTTTAGCACAAATCATTGATCATTGATGCACCGCTTCTATTTTCATAATCAAATGAACACAAGTAGGGTATTGCAGCAACCACAAGTTGTATCTAACCTGGCAGATGCATTGCATGTATTACCATCATGTCTCGGCCTTCAGTGCTGATGTATAATGTGCATGACTTTGATTTACAGTAGTGCCAAACAAGAAGAAGACTACATGACAGCTGTGAAGCACCTGACAAAAAGAATACAGAGTAAGTTGTCTCATTTGACATTGGAGGTGAGCTGCTGAAAAGTATCATATTTCTCAGAATAAGTTCCAGCTCGGCCAGTTTTCTCAGCTCTTTCTCTACTCGCCCTGACAAGTATACTGACCAGTTCTTGCACTCGTTCTGAGGAATATCATATTTGTTCAATTCTGATTCTTGAATACTATCTCTACCAATCTTACTCAGTTCCCAACACCATAGGTGTCTTATTGACTTATGCTTGATAGGTAATTTCTTTACTTGCAGCATTGAAGAGAAAAATCAAGCAATATGAAGAATGCTTTGAGAAAGAAAATGGCTATCGGGTAAGTCAGTCACTTTTATATTTTATAGGGATTTTAGAATTTCGTTTTAGCCCCTCTCCTTGGAAGGATTCTATGCTGTATAAGATAAGAAGACATTCAGACTGGCAGGCCATTAACCCGAATGTTTATTTTCTTACAGCCATCCCATTCGGTGAAATCCTCTGATCCAGAAATGAAGGTTGTAATCGGCGAACTTTCTAAAGCCAGGAAGGAACTCAAACGTAAGTCATTTACAGTATCCGTAGACTCAGTTATGGAGATTCATTTACGGGGTATTTCCTCCCCAGTATTTGCGACACCCTGAATGCTATGGTTTTAACACACATAAACTGAAGTCCAGCCATTTTCTGTGCTGGTAATCATGCCATGCAGTTTTAACATCAGATTTGATGATCTGAATGATTCTCTGGTGTTGTAGCCTTTTTGTTGTGGCATTTAGGAATCTTTCCCTTTCTCATATGCCACAGATCGTAACAGAGAATTTGAAGGTACATGTAACATTATAGAAAAATACGAGCCAGAGCTTTATCCACACCCTGCTTTATCTGTCATGGTTATTAGAACTTCATTGTGGTAGTGACTCTGAATCTGAAAACCGTGGCAGTTTTGCCAGTATAGCTCTATTCCAGTTGATTGATAGGTTAGCTAAGTGGAATTTTAACGTTCTTTTAGATGATGGCATCAGGTTGATTGACTGATAGCAATACCCCTGCTTTCTTCATAACTTTGTATCAGACCATTGGTCTGCCCACAGTCAAAAGTTCATAATTCACATTATTCTGAGCTTTTGATTCAATCTGTTGATATCTACCATATCAGCATGTCAAGTGTGACAGTTCTGACACCTACTCTGAAAGTGCTACTTTTGGCTCGCATTTCTACCACTATCAAAAGAAATCACATTCATGCATGTCATCCCTATCCCACAAAGAATATCACTTATTATGGACTTTGCATCCGGGTAATGCCAATTAATGCTGCTGGAAGATGGCATTTTCCATTTGCCAGAAGTGTTTGATCGCATTATCATTTATTCAAGAGCTTCTGTAGTTACAGTAACTAACATCTAGGTAATGATAGGCTCAACCCATTACTGCACTGTGATCAACCCTATAGTTTAGATGTGTTAGATATTCAGGAATCTGAACCAGACTCACTCCTCACCATAATCTTAAGTGACACTTCTTCTACAGTAATAAGTGACCAAACGAGGGACTAAATTAAGGGTGTGAAGATGACAAGTACCAAAACCTGTTTAGCAAAACGTGGTTAAATTTTCAGCCTTGTCTTATTTCACAGGTACAAAAGAAGAGTATCGAGGTAGCATGGAGCATTTATCAGAGCCGTATACAGGTTCTCGTCGGTCGTCAGAGGATGATGAGCAGGAGGCACCAGACATGCATTATACTCTTGAGATCATTAACCGACGGTTGAGGGAAAAGCGTCTCGATGCTGGGCGGCCTCAGGAACTCAGTGTAAGGAAAGAGAGGCTTTCTCTGTGTTGTCACTTGACTCCCAGAATACCCATGTATTCTTTACACTCATAGCCTCTATTCTATGATTAATGCTGTTCCTCTATATGGGAATTAGCTTCTTCAATGCAGTATATGAACCTTGCTGTATTATGATCACCATCGATGATTCAATTATCAGTGAGGAGTTGTACTGATTTTTGAGCAAAACTGATTAGTTTCCTGTTGTCTCAACTTACCGGTACCTTTCGTAATATGTTTCAGGAAATGGACAGTGCTCAAGTTCAAGATGAAAAATTAGCTGTACAGAAAGCTCTCTTATACTTCGAAAGTCTTCATGGCCGGCCGGTAAGTTTCTTATTGTAATTGTTCCAAATGTTTTGACAGAAGAAGTACTTGTGAATCAGTTTCACCGTTCTATTTCATCGCAGATTATACAGAATATCAACTTCATGTTTCTATTTATTTCCAGATATCAAAAGAGGAAAAGGAGCTAATGCGCCCAGTATATGATAGATACAGAAATATTAAAAGAATTATATCAAGTCCGAAAGTTCCTTCGGTAAGTTTGTTCATAAGTCTCAAACCCTGAGTTTACATTCCATCGCTGGGCGATAGGTTCATTATCTGGAGTTATTTTGGAAATGGCTGTAGGTTTAGCGAGGAGCATGCACACACTGACTGCAAGCACAGTCTTAAAAAATTATGTTGTCATCGTACGTCTCGTCATTTGGTTCAGAAGGGACCAATCAGTGACGCAGTACAATGTGAATTATTGTTTGGGGGTCAAAGATTTCATTGAGTGGTGCTATCGTCACCGACACTATGTCCTTTCAGAGAGGGTTGAAAGATTCAAGGTGCTGGTATCATTACTTTCTGGCATCCAGGACTAATACGATTTCCTTGTGTGCAAAAGTTCAAGTACAAGTACTTGTGATATACTGTGTAAAACGTACTATGCCAGGACTTGCTTGTTTGAAATAGAATTTTTTCTAGCTTGCCATTAACATTTCACTCCATGGTCTATTCTCCTGCTGTTATTATAAAGAATTGCCACCAAAATGAAATTAATGCCAGGTTGAGAGGTTGCAGTTTTGAACCACAGGCCCTGGCAAGTATGTTTTCCTGCTGAGAAACTAGCATCATTGTCTTCCAGCATCTTCGACCTTCATGTGTTTCTCAAGACCTTGAAACTTACCTTACCTTGGATGGTATTCTTTCATTACAGGAAAAATCTCGGGAGCTCCAGCCATTACCTGAAGATCAACCATTAGAGTTCTCCCCTTCTTCCAATCAGTCAACAAACAGGGTATGTACTTCAAGGGGTTACCATGGTTACATTTGACATGTCTTTAGAAAATATTGAAACGAGAGCCGAATGCCGAATGCAGCATTATCAGCCCGTACACAACATTGGGTGAATTTTGTACAGCAGGAGGGAACCAGAGTGCCCAGACTCCAAAGAAAATCTGTGCTGTCGAAGAGAGTCGCCCTTCTATTACATGAAGAGCTGGTCCGGTGCGGGAATTGAACCCAGGACCTCAGATGTGACAGGTGCCTATGTTTCCACTGCACCTCTCTGACAGCCTGACCTGTCTTCTTCACCTGAGTATCTTTGGGTCTGTTCAAGTTCGTCACTTTCCTGGCAAAGTATGATTTCTGACAATTATTCCAGAAGTTCCCTTCCTCAACGTTCTGGTTCGCTCGAAATTATCAAAATCTCGTATTTTTAGGTCCCTATCAAGATTCCCACTGTAGATATCGATGAAGATGAGTTGGCATTTGACTTCATGGTGACCAGAGACCTCAATATTGCTGCAAATAACTTCGACAACGGGACTGCCAGTTTAGATCGCAGATTGTCATATCCAGGCAGGTTAAAAGATCAACGTTCTGAAGCTGGACTTCATGAAATGGACACGTGAGTACCAGTACCATTCATCTTTTCTCCATTTATACCAAACTCCAAAGTGTTTGTCTGGACTGGAATGGTGATGCCCTGACGTTTATATTAGAACAGAAATACATGCAATAATGACATTTGAGTGGAGACCTCTTTCAATGCGTGTTCTAGTTCCTTGCTTCAGGCATAGGTGGCAGCATGAGGTAGATTTGCTGTGTTCACTCCAACATGTTTTTCAATCACTCTTTGGCACTATGTTGAAACTTAGAAAAATCTGAGTTGTTGGTATGTACATGTATATAAACAACCCTTCTACACTCTGGTATTTTGACCCTTTTCAGAACCCAATTACTCGAGGAGCTATCAAAAGCACGGGTAGATAAACGCAGACTGAGACGGGTGCTGAAAGAATTCGAGGATGAGTTCTTCGAAAAGACGGGTAGGAAAGTTCAAAAGGAAGATAGGTCTCCAAAAGAAGCAGAGTACATGGCGTATAAGGTAGGATCTCAATCTTTGGTCATGAATTATGAATTCAACACATAACAATGGTTATTTGTTGAGATGAGGAAAATTAGAGGTATATTGAACTCAGACATGCTACAAATAAGCACAATATTGTTTTCCTTTGCAGCAAGTGAAAGCCAAGTTACGTCTTCTTGATGCTCTCATTTCAAAACGTGATCCGACCTCGTCATTATGACCGCCTTGGATAGAACTGGTTTAAGTGTAAATATGGATGTAATTTATTGTTTGATTGATCGAAAGAGTACATTTGGATATATACATGTAAACACTTGCACATTGGAAAACACTGATGAAAATGGTTCAGAATCACTGGATTTTTGTAAGTGCTCTGGAGAACGTTGGGAACAAAGTGGCCAAACAGCATTCCATATACATGTACTACATCTCTTCAAATATTTAAATGCATGAGTATTTGGAATTTTAGCATGGTCTGTATGGCACTGATTGGTTGCATATTTTTGGACAGCCTCTTGATTGTGAAGTCCATTCGATTCTAAACAATGTGCCTTGCTTCTTTGGCAGAAAATTTCATTGACTTCTCACCAATGTTTTGATTTTTGATCATACCAAAATGAAATGAATGAGGGTTTATTTGATTTTCCTTGTGGATCATTCTGATTAGGATGCTACTAAATCAAATATCCTTCTGTACTCAAAAAACAAAGAAACTGCACACAACTACTGCGCATAATCTTCCTGTGACAAAATGTTGTGAAGTTATTTTTAGCATAGCTCATACATCTGAATAAAAAAATGAACTGATCATCAGTGCCACCTTTTTGGTTGTGACAACTTGATTCATGGGGTGTGGGGGGAGGGGGCAGGTAGCTGCCTCCCATAGTCTCTCTTACTTCATCAGTGAGGAATTTTGCCCACAACTTTTTGAGGCCATACATCTGGCAATTTTATATCATATCCAGGCATCTAGTTAGTGCTGTGTGTGGTGATAAAAACATGCGTTGGCTTATTCTGTGCTAAAAAATCACTGGCCCATTGCCAATAGCCGACCGGTACATATATAATTCTAATGGGCGATGACGGGAGGAAATAATTATTTCCTCCTGGCGATGATATATAGAGTTCCTTGTTTTTCTACACCATTTGCATATCCTGAATACAATGTTATTTCACTCGCCAATGCAGTGTCCTACTTAACACGTTAAAAAATCCCTTGCTTGATTTACATGACTTGTTTCATATCAAGGATGGTTGGAGTCAGTGAATTACTTCCATTTTCTATTGTGCCATTATTTCTCACTTCCATGTCAAAAGTAAGGCTATTTGTCTACCGGTAGTTCGGTACTGAAGTAACTGTTTATATTAGCCTAGTTATTCGGAATGTAGAGTGAGCTTGCATGACTAGCGTGTTTTTCCCGACTATTTGCCTGTTGACAGTGCAGCACAACATCGGTATCTTATTCTAAAATTTTACATGTATGTTGTTCACAGATAAAGAAAGAGTTATCATCAGAATTGACACCACAACTTGTTTTAATACTTTTGGTATTGATACTGATATATTGTTAAGTAATTTAGAAGGATTATCTTGTTGTATTATGATCGAAATTTTACTGTGCTTTTAAGCCGTCCCTTTCCCTTGATTTTAGATGGATGTGGATGTCAGACAGAACCAATTGAGTTTTTTTCATGCAGAGCAGCATTGGTTGAATGAAGCATACTGCACAAAATTGCTGTCTGCGGTTTCTTCTAACATCAGTCGTTTCAGATACATGGACTCCTTTCAATAAATGTGACCCGTGCCAGCAAAATGAGTCAGAATCAACCAGAAAGAAGACTCAAGATGACACCAGAGAACAACTGTAGAAATTGACGGAGTCAAATTTCACAATGGCCAGACAATACTGAAATCAACAATCCGTTGGTGCACTTTGGGTTTTCTTCTTTGCGCATTCCGGCTCATTTTGCTGGCATGGTCACAAATAGTCAAAGGTGTCACATGTAGATCTATCCATTTTAATCATATCTAATTAGAGAAAATTTTCATAATTCAGTTGATGAAAGTGGCCAATCAGTTCAGAACGCCTTACGGAATCAAAGAAATGGTCGTATGACATGTATGATGTATGTAGTGTACATTTCTTACCTTTTGCTACTTTGTTACCTTTGATCATTGCATGTTGCTTAGTATTTACACCTGATGTTCATAATACAGTGCTTTTACTTCAAATTGTACAATGCATATTCCTGTGATTTGTGGCAGTTGTCGTCAAGGAAACATCTTGCAGAAATATTTCCTGTTTGATCAATGAAGTCAGTGGCATTGGAATTGATTTGAATCATTAATCTGTAGGCCTACGTATCAGTTTGCTGTCCCCTTAATAAGGAAACGTTGTATATGACAATTGATAGCAAAAGTTGTGAGGAAATGTAAGCCAAGATAATGTGGAAAGTGCAGTGGTAGTGAAAAAGATTTTGCTGAAAATGTCACTTTTATTCCTTTGCTTCTAAAGGGGAGGTTGTGTACATCCCAAGAGTCGATTAAAGGTTAAACTGGTCTAATGAGTATCTGAGTTTGGATGCTCTTTACTTGTTTCATTTCACAGTCCACTTGAAACAGGCCCTGCACATGATTTCATGTTCTTGGTCTACAGAACCACTCAGTCGACTTCAGATTCTGCAGGAGCTTTAAATTGTTAGGAATTGTTATGACACACAGATGTACGGTAATGACATGAGGTGTTTTGTTGTAACACCTGGCAGCAGAAGGGTGTACCTTCTGAGTGTAGTTCTGTATTGCCATGTTTTACGTACAGTCGTCATCCACACAGGGACTGGATATGCCTTGGCAAAGAGTAGGAAAGAAATATTAGGTTGATGTCTCTAACACACCACTTGGTTTGTCCCTGACACTGTCTTTGGCAATTTTATGAAATACAGAAAAAAAGTTATGATTCTGATATTCACTGAAACCCTGTTGCATAGGAACGTTCTCATCGAATACTCTCCAATGAATACCTATTTAATGGGGTTTAGGGGCCTTTCATTCTTCTTTTTAAAATGATTTTCAAATGTTACAGAATTTACTTTGGCAATGAAAGGGTTAATGTGATAGCTCAACCAGCTTATGAAAATAGATTAACACCATCTGTTGGTATTGTATCATATCTGTTCCTTTGGAGAGCAAACCTGGTGATGTTGCCTCAACATGGATAACTTCAGTATCATTGGGCCAAACTTGTAAGCTGTAAATTTCATTTGGTGTGTGATACAAGATATTAGACTGTGATGTGTTATGAAATGCTGTACAAAAATTATATTCTGTGATATTTTAGATGGTAATTCCTCAGTTGAATGTGAAGTTGTCAGAAAAAAACAATGTCATTTGAATCTGTCTCGACAGTTTGTCCATTGTGCCATATTCTGCGCTTGTCATCTGTCGGTTGACTGCATGTTCCTTGTTTTTTATTGGTTCATATCAAAACTCCCACAAGTGTTTGGTTTGCAAGCTCAATTTTATCCACCGTAATCACAATTATCTGGTTATAAACGTATCTCCATGTCAACATGTTATACCATGGGTATGAATCCCATGTGTTACCATGAGTTTAAAGGGGATTTCTATTGGTATACTTTGATGCTCTGCCTCTCTTTGTGGCAAGAATTCCCCTTTAACATCTGTGATACTCTTCATTAACCAATCAATATACCTAATAGAGGGAAATTTTTGAAAAATTGATGTCCTGAATATGATAAGGTATTTTTTGTCGTATCTTCGAGCAGCTGTAACACCTGGATACGACAGTTTATAAAGCATGTTTTGTACGTACCGGGTATATCTTGACGTTCATCTCATCATTTTCGAATAATCTGTGGAGAGAAACTTTTTTTAATGTGTCACCCCATATGTCACCCCGCCAACACAATGTTGCACCAGGTGATATTTTACTTCTGAACCTTTTGCTGTGTTTTCCTGTTAACTGCCTGTAAATCAAACTGCTCGTGTACGGTCAGCTTGTCATTACCACGGTTAGGCCAGCTTGTCATTACCACGGTTAGGCCACACTTTTTATATTCTTTGGTTCACGGGCCCGCCGACGTCCGAAAATCCAAAAGTGAAAAAAAAATAAAATCGTGAAATTCGTTTTTTTTTATTTCCGCCGATGTTCACCAACACATGAGAATCTCAAAACAAAAAACAAAAATAAAAAAGCCGTCTGCGATACCTAATTCTGCGTTAGATATATTGATGACCATGTCCAAGTCATACACCAAACTGCCTGACGCAATGTTTCAGAGCAATATGTTTCACAGCAGTAAAGTTTATTTCTTTAAAAATAGTATTTTTTTAATTTTTTTATTTCCTCCGACATCAGGAAATGGACAAAACAAGACCGCAACATTTTTAAAAAGCGAAAACAGGATTTTATTTTTATTTTTATTTCGCCCTCCGTACCTGAGTTTACACAAGAGGCGCCCGTGAACCAAAGAATATTAAAAGCGTGGCCTTATCTTCAACTATTTCACAAAATCGTTCACATTTTGATTGTGTAAGACACAGGGATGTATATTCGAGGGATGCTGAGATAAATGTCTGACCGTTGGATGTGTAGGGCCTGTGCTGCGTACTGCTTCAGGATTGAGGCAGCCTCAGTCATGGTTTTGATGTACCTATGTCACGCTAAATATATTTCAATGATTTGGACCAGGACCAAGGGTTTCTCATGAAATAAAGACACAACAGTTAATACTAAACTGCGACTGTCGGAAAACCCAGTACCGGTATCAAAACCCTATTATAATATTTGTATGACATACTTGGCCATAAAAAGCTTCAGTTTGAGATTAGTTCCAGATTGTTCAGGGTGGCTGAACAATCATTGTTTGAATGAGGTGAGGTAAACTGACTGAAGAATGTCACCAATAATTAAATTTCACATTTCAGCAAGGGGCGCTTCAACATTGTTCAAGCTGAGGGTAGTGCCTTCCAGATGGACTTCTGATAGTTTGGAAGAGTGGTACTCCTTGCATGAACACGTTGAACCCTCCCTATATATATATGCATATTTGGTAACCATGAATAATCGCTGCTGATGTGTCAACTGCACCATTTTAGCAAAGTGCACATCAGACCTGGTGTAAGTTATGTAATCAGTGTTCAAAAGCCAAACCTGCAATGGATTAGGTAAAGCAAAAAAGGTCACCAAACTTGTTACACAACAGGTAACAAATGGCATTTAACCCTACATGTATCTCATTCAAACTAGGACTGCTCAGCAAACTGAGAAGTGATCTGAACCCAGTCTCAATTGGAAGCTTATTCCGGTACCCTTGTGCATCTGTGCCATGTCATATAAATTGTATGAATACTGGTAGTTATGGTATGTGACCCGCACTTGCGAAGTGGGCGCTTGGTGCAAGTGATCATCATTGGTCATCAGTTTATTCAACTGTTATCACTGCTGTCTTCGTCTATTGTAAACCCAGCTATTTGCTGCTAGTGTAAAGCTGTTTTAACGTCATGGATACGATGAATACTGAGAGACCACAATATGTCCGATGATTAAATTGAACTTTGAAAGGGTTAAAACCCTTCCTTCGGTTGTGAGAAGTGAGTGGGTAACATACTAGTATTGGGTTTTCCTATAATCAAAGTTATAGCTACTATTGTGTCTATACAAGGAGAGTCCGTTAACCATTGTTCCAAGTGATGCACATGTATATGTTTGTGTTGTTACAATCTGTGTATGCAATTTGTACTCCAGATTTTATCGTGCAAATGCTTTCAAGTAAAACCTTACTCTCGGCAATGGATTACAAGGGTATTTCATGTCAGGTTGATTAAATGCAGGAAGCTCATTTGCATGACTGTGTTCTCCTCTTGTCAGTGCCATCTGCTTCAATTGGTTTTGTGGATTATCCTTAACCAGATGTGTCACGCTAATACCAGCAGTTTTACCACCACAAACCCTGTATGGTGTGATCCATGCAATATATTATGAGATACTGCATGTGAGGACATGCATTTTACCCTTTCAAACTAAAAAGTTTCTGTGTAGAAAAAGAAACCAAGGAATGTATTGGGATAACTCATCATCTCCAAGCAGGTCATTCAGACATAACTCCTATGTCAAACCTCTTTTGAGGCAACAGCTGAGTGAAATGGCCTGAGTCTCAGACTAATTTGTGTAAGAAAGAGACTGAAGAAAACCATGAAATTCCCAAAATTAATTTCTTGCACTCTTCCATTGTCATATAATGCTCAGCATCTGTGACCCCTGTTGATCAAAAAAGATCTGAAGTTTCTCATCTCTCTAATCAAAAACCATTTTCAGAATACATGTATAACGGTTTTGCTCTTGTTAATTGTCATGATGGGTGTCTTTATCATTCAATGTTATGTTACAGAAAACTTGGGACTTGAATTAAACATTATCTTTGTGCTAGACACTGTACTTAATACCACCACTGACCTTTGATTCATGAAGAAATCAAATGGTTGTACATATTGTGGTTGGTAGGCCTATAAAATGCAGGGTGCAGGTTTGACCTACAGGCAGTTGTTTTGCCTTGCATATGAATTCGCCATTGGACACTAACACTGACCCTAACCATTAATCTGCAACCTGCACTTTATACCAACCTCATAAATTGATTCCTTTTTGCACCAAGGACCAAAGACTGTCCTATTTATGATATGTTACACAAGCATTAAGTGTATAGAAGTGTTTAGTCTAAGCCATTTGTGAAAATAAACAATGTTGAGAGATTTATCAAAATAATGCTTTCTGCCTTTTCCCAGTGATTTATCAGGATGAAAAGGCTGAGGAACCGATTTGGTATGCCCTGCCCTCACATAGGCCTATCTGAATTGAGAGCCTTTTCATTTCATCACCTGACCAGGTCAGTTGGAGCTAACTTTCCTGACCTGCCTTGACAACGTGAGGATCCTATATACTTTTCCTGCACACAGAAATGCATAACAAGAGGAACATGACTTGTCCACAAAAGTTTTATTGCAAGAATCAAACACATTACAGTTTCACCAATAACAGAATGCACAATGTCATTAGTTAACCATATAATCGGAATATGACCATCAACTTTCAGTCACATTCTTCATGGAGTGTTCAGATCCTTGGCTGGTAAACTTTTATGGGGTTGTCATGATAACTATCACCTTTATTAAATGCAAGTGTTTTCTTTCTTTCTCATAGAGATTGCTACGTCGCAGTAAATGAAGGAAATTCATCAGTTTGTGGTAAGCCAACTACATAAGTCCATCGATAAGGGGTAGCACGTTTTGATGATCAGGTTCTATAGCAGCCGCAATGCGGTATTTCACCTTGCCATTTCGTCCAATCAGAAATTTCTCAAAATTCCACTGCACATCATTGGCTTTGATTGGCGACCAGTATAAGTTCTTCGCATCTCCGATTTCATTTTTGACTGGGGGACATTGGCTCTGGAAAGGCAAAGCTTGAAAATGTTGTACGTTATCAATGCCGGTGTGACAGGGATAAAAGTCCCCCTGAAATCAAAGTCCGGTTTTATTGTTCCACGATGGATTAGAATATATGACTGTAGAGACCGTGCCCTTTCGAATATAACCTTACAATAACAGGCTATTGTTTGGCGGACTTGCATTCCTAGGACGTTGATTCCTGTCACACCTGTGGTGAGCACTACTTCGGTTTTGTGAGCGCTACTTCGGCTTTGATTCCTGTCAAAATGGACAGGCTGTCCTGGAGTCACTCCGCTGGTAGGATCGGAGTGATTGCCTTGAGGACAGAGGACCGTTCACTCTCACAAGTGGACTACTTGACACTGTCGCACAAAATGGCGAGAAATTGCTGCAGATCCATTGAATGGGTAGATATTGAATCTGATATGATCAAAAACGACGCCAGCAGTTGGATTTACGACTTTTGCAGAATATGGGATTGTTGTAACAAGAAAGCTGTTCAATTTTATGACGTTCATAGGCCTATCCATATTCGACCAAAATACAGTGTTCATAACAACATAAATTGTCAAGTTCTTCTTACCTTCAGAAAGGTGTAGAACGGGTTTTCTCCCTTGCCATTTACCTTCACCTTCTCTGTAAGGTCGAAGTTCGGCACGAACCCGCCCCCGGGTCTGACGTACTTGATGCCGTTCAGAATTTCAGTTCGATTGGCCCCAGGTTCCTGTAGCCCGAACTGGTTACACGGGACTCCAATTATCTGGAAATCCGTATATTTGTTGTTGGTGTTGAGTGCATTCAGGTTATGATATTGGTGAGTATACCCTGCGAAAACGAGTATTGAAATAACATGAGTCAAATACGACATCAATCATATTCATAGTCATTGTGAGAGACAATAGGCCTACATATGGAAACGGAGTTGATGTAGGCTCCCTGTAGACCTGCCAGCTGATTCTTTCACATCGTGCAATACGGTTAAGCCTAGTTTATACTTCGACGCAAGACCATCGGCGTCCGACGCACGATCAAAATCTGTAATTAGGTCGGCGTCCAGATTTTGATCGCGCGTCGGACGCCGATGGTCGTGCGTCGAAGTATAAACTAGGCTTCACTCCTCGTAGGCCTATGCAACGCAACTAAAACCTGCAACTTGATAAATCGCTCTAATTCCTCCAAGTGTTAACGGACAAAATTTCCTCATATTGAATTGTTGGGCGTCGTTTGATAATTAATGAATTTCTATTAATTAGCTAACTACTACTAACCTCAGTATGTTGCGACGTTAATCACCATTACAGGCTTTTCGATATATTTCGACACGTCGAGGTTTCCTCCCAGCTGTCCAAAGTTGACACTCTTATTGTGATCTGAACAAGAAACTATGCCGTTTGGTAGTGATCCATCCCTTCCCGTGACCACCTCCTCCAACACGGCCAGCAGGACCACAGTCCTGGCCCAGCCAATGAGTCCTGCCATCATGACTGCATAACCTGAGAGACAGGCTTCAACTCACTCAGAGGCATTATCGCACAGTGTTATATATTGACTTTTTATGACGACTTGTTTATACCATCTGTCGATAACCATAAACGCATAATTATACATGAAGTCTTTCACATTGTTCATACGTGTTGGATCATACAGCAGTGATTTTCGAAAATGAGGCCTAGTGACATTCAGCGGGTCTCCGGTGGGACACTGTCCATTCACGCGATTTTTGCGTGGTAGACGCTCGAAAGCATTGTTTGTTTCCGCGGCGTTGATCATGGACAAAAAGATGCGGCATCGCCCCGCCCGAAATTCGCGTGAATGGATTCTTCTTTCCATTGGAGCGTTTCCGCGCGCGATTTACACGCCGCGCGGAGGCAAGCGAGACGCGTGCGAGTTTTGTAACCTTTTCCATTCACGCGATAAGCATGCAGCAGACTGGCCGCCAACTTCGGCGTCCAGAGGCGTTTTTTCGACGCCAATGTCCGGACGCGAGAAAAATCCCCAATGTGCTACGAATGGAATCTGGAGAACGCCGCCGGACGCCACTGAACTCCAGATATCAAACATGTTTGATTTTGGACGCCAGTGAACGCCTGTGAACTCCCGAAGCAGCCAAGTGTATGAGGCGCCATGTGGGAATTTAATTGTTTCCCAAAATTATTTGCAAATAATGTCATTGTTTCAAACCATAAATGTGTGTATTTTCACTTATTTCAAACAATAAAGTTATAAATAAAACCATGAAATTATTATTCAAACCAGAATTTATACTAAACATGGTTTCATAACCATGAAACTTCGACAAATTCATGGGTTTGTAAACATGAATTATTTTCAAACCATGAAGTTCATGCAATTTCATGGTTTGCAAACCATGAAAATGGTTCACAAACCATAAAATCAGCAAAATTATTTGTTTTCAAACCATAGGAATATGAATTCGTCACGGATTGAAAACAATACAAATTGCAAAAATCATGGTTTCCAAACCATGATGATACGCAAGAGCATGGTTTGCGATACCACGATTACTGCAAAAGTCATGGGTTGCAAACCATGGAAATAGCCAAATCCATGGTATGCGTATAATTGTATGCGCAGTGGAACATAGACTGGTCTCTGCCCTCGTTTCGTTCCGTTCCGCTGCACTCGACCAGTGCAGCGGGCAGAGGATCAGTCCATTGTTCCACTGCGCATACAATTATACGCATACCATGGATTTGACTATTTCCATGGTTTGCAAACCATGAGTTTTGCTGTAATCAATTATCATGGGATCGAAAACCATGCTTTTGCGGATTATCATTGTTTGCAAACCATGACTTTTGCAATGTTCATTGTTTACAATCCATGAGGATTTGATATTCATGGTTTGAAAACCAAGATATTTGCCGATTTTTCGTGATTTGCAAACCATGAATTTGCATGAACCTCATGGTTTGAAATGATTTTTTTATGGTTTGAAAGCAAGGTATGTTTTCAAAACCATGAATTTGTCTAAGTTTCATGGAATGAAACCATATGTTTAGTCTAATTGATGGTTTGAAAAATAATTCCATGGTTTTGTTTATACTTTTATTGGATGAAATAAGTCAAAATACGTACATTTATGGTTTGAAACAACGATATTATTTCAAATAATTTTGGTAAACAATTAAATTCCCACATGGCGCCTCATACAAGTGTGCTACCGATGGCAGCCAGACTTGGAGTCGTTGGTGAATCAACTTGCGTCTTGAGTGTCACATGATTTCAAAATTGCAGCCTCAATGAAGATGGCAGCACTGGTAATTGTCGCGCAAGTGGCCCGAAAAGATGCCACTGAACGCCAAGTTTGGGCAGGTGTGCTCTCACCAGGATCCACGTGCTGGCAGCCAACTCTGGCATTTGGCGGCCAGTGTGCTGCTAGCTTTACGACACAGAAGGTTTGCGCCGAATCGGTAGGCCTACTGCTGTCGTGTTGCCCTGACGATCTGCGGCGGCGTACATACTTTCAACATGGCTCAGAAACCATGGGTCATATGCTTTTACTTCAGATTTGTACAGCATTGCCTAATGCATTTGTATTGCAAATTTCAAGTAAAAGCATTTGCTACTCTTTATTCATATGACCCCATGTGCATTCAGTGTGCCAATTGGAAAAAAAGTCGATCGAGATCGACTTTTTTCCCCGCGCGCGGGCCTCTCGCTCGCGAGAAAGCAAGTCGATCCTCTCGTGCTCGTCTCGCGATTGCCAAAACGCTTTCATGGAAACGGCCAAATGAAAGTGGATTGGATCGACTTTCCGCACAGAATTCCGCGCGCGGAAACGCTCCAATGGAAAGCAGGCCTGTGCGAGCAAAAAAAGTCGATCCGAGATCGACTTTTTTTTCCGCGCGCGGGCCTCTCGCTCGCGAGAAAAGAAAGTCGATCCTCTTGCGCTTGTCTCTCGATTGCCGAAACGCGGTCATGGAAACGGCTAAATGAAAAGGAAAATGAATTGGATCGACTTTTCGGCACATAATTCCGCGCACAGAAACGCGCCAATGGAAAGCAGGTGCGATATCGAGAGGCGATCTTTGGACGCGAAGGGCCGTATGCACCAAACGAATAATTATCATCTTGAACTCAGGTTGAGCCACAACTTTTCCATTCTCACATCGTGTCCTAGCAAACCTGAACAATTGAAAAGTTGTGGCTCAACCTGAGTTCAAGATAATCTTCGTTTGGTGCATACGGACCTGAGTGTTTCAATTCCACAATCTATTGGCGGGAATCTCAAAGAAAACTCGAATGAAGTAGTCTCGCGTCACCAGCCTCTCTCTCTTACAGGAGAGAGTCTGGTAGCAAAGCGTACAACTTTCGTTACCGCCAGGTGGCGAGTGTCCAGCTCAGAGCATCCGAATCTGATTGGTCAACGGCTGATTAAACATGGCTGCGCCCATGAAACGCATAATGAACGAACAAGGAACGAAATAGTCCGAGGGAAATGTTACCTTTTTAACACGTTTTATCGTGGTTTTCACCGAGTGATCTGTAGAAGCGATCGAGCCTGGCCGTTTGAGGTGGATCGNCCTGTTACAAACAATACAGGGGACATCAGGAAGACGGGGCATTGGATTCTATCACACTGCCTATCTTCAATTGCAGGGTTATCCATGTCACATGACTTTAGAATAGAGAACGGACGGCCAATCACACCTTGAATCGTCATGAATAATAGGTGGCTTGTGTGCCCGGGCCTGTGTGTAGGCCTGCTAAAAGTTCAAACACACGCATATTCTCGTTTGGTCTGCTTCACCGTGGATAACCCCATTGATACACGCACAACATATACAATGTACGCTCGTATCATATCGTTAGTACAACAAATGTGATGTCTTTTTATTAATAATACAGTAATTTTGACAATAGGACTACTGTTCGTATAGACCTACATCGCGTCGTTCAAACTGGTTAAAACGTCAATATCACATCTTTGAACCCCAACTCAAAATGAATTACTAGTATAACTGAGGAGGTTATCGGGGCAACCGTAGAGGAATTTCTTTGATATTTGTGATGTTTCGCAAACCTGACGAAACACGAAGTATACGAAATGCGAAATTCTACTTCATTTCCATGATCTAATGTATTTCAGGAGATGGTTGGCACCACAAATAAATCTGCTGCCAGTGCGTCTTTTAGCATATCAAGTAAGACCGAGAGAGTTTTGGTGCATCTTGGATTTTTAAATTTCCACTTCGTAGCTACGAAGTGGAAACGAAAGATAAATTTCATAGTTTAATATATTGTACACCGCAACTCTATCGGTCTTGTGTCATACGCTAAAAGCCTCTCTTGCAACAGGCGATATCTGTGGTACCGGTACCAATTAACCATCTTCTGAAATACATGTACATTACGTCATGGAAATGAAGTCCAATTTCGTATTTCGTACTTCGTGTTTCGCCAGGTTTGCGAAACCTATCCTACCACTAAATCGATTATGTCCGAAGTTCTGACTCTCGGATATCTCATCCCCGCATTAAATGGGATGCAGACAGTACATGAGTCAATCATTTCGTTGTCAATGGAATCATCACTTCATTCAATCACAACGTAAAATGGTGACCGAATTTATCAATCACATTTTCGAAAGTTCACGATATAAAGTCCCACGACTCTTAGTGACTGACATATAGTTTCATCATTTGCCGACTTGGAAGGTAGCACTGAAGAATCCACTTGAATTCCTTTCCGTTTTCCTGGCCTGCTGGTCCCGCCTCATCTTGAGAAACGACCGAACCTTCTCAGTCAGCCTCGCCAGATCAGCCTGGTCCTTTTTGCTGAGGGTTGCTCGCCGGTTCTTTGGCGGTTGGAGAATCTTTGTAATTTTTCTGGTTGTTTTATGTTTACCCTTCATTAGCTCTCTGAAAGAGTATGCCTGAATTATCTTTCTAGATGCTGGTGATGCTGATAAAAGTTGCAGATAAAATGAGCAAGTGAACAGGACAGGAAAATCTACACGTAGCCTAAATCACTATCAGTGATCAGTTTCACACATCGGAATTTTTCAATAGGAAATTGTTGAGAGGCAAGGGATTCATTGGTGCCATACAAGACACTAGTTCTAAAAGAAGGCTGCTGAGATAACATTCCGACAGGAAATATTTTGTAGACTTCCCCCAAAGAGATGATACTTACCTTTGGTCTTCCCTGCTTGCGTGAGAGTGGATGGGAACAGACGACCAATATTAGCACAATCCCAAAAAGAGGGTTGGTGGTTGAAACATCGAAGTAACTAATAGGCCTATACTTTGTACACATCAGTCCATTTTGTGCTGAATTAAACTGACACGCCCGTACGCAAAAAAGAAACCATTCATTGAGCATGATGCCATGCAAAAAAAGGTTCGTCCATGACGCCGTGGTAAGCAGGGCAAGAGGAATTCAGTTAACTCAATCGCAGAATGATCCACAGCATTGTTTTGTTTCGTTAGATGAACGAATGGCACGAAACTTACCCAAAAGTTATCTCACCGTCGTCGTCAGCGTCCAGGCTGTCCATCAGTTTGTCAAGAGCGCGTTCGCTCATAGGAATATTAACTTTCTGGAGAATGTAAAAACATTCACGCTATTTATCATCAACATTTGGCGAGGCCATTTTCAAAATCTCAAGAGGCTACCCAACACAAGCGCCTTCACAGCTACCATCTTTATTTTACTAGATGTACTTTTACTGGGTTCAAACGTTTGCCCTGTTCGACGTTTGTGAAAGGTTTCGACTCACCAACAAACCATCCCTGAATTCCTCCTTTGATAAGGACCTGCTTTCATCTTCATCGAGAATATGGAATAGATCGATCAACCGGAAGTCCTGTTGCTTCATGTATTCAAACAGCACCATCATTGGATCGTCAAGATCAAAAATGGAGACGCGATGGATGCTTGGCAACCGTGCACGTCTCGTTGGTATGCCGGGGTACACTTCAAGGATTCGACGGGACTGAATCATGTCCAGGTGTTTACTGAACTGTTCTTCAGTTGGAATATTCTAAAGAAATCATGGAAAGAAATAGGCATGCGATAAAGTTCATGGAAAGCAGGAAGAATACAGGCTTAGGCCTTAATAGAGATTTCAAGATATGTTCCGTCGACGGTTTCTTTTTTACATGCCAAGTACATCAAAAATAGCGTTTTTGCGTTGGTGTTTGTTAACAGAACGTCACTTCTTAAATTCTCAAAGCACAGACGAGGCTATAATATCCTTACCGTTATATCTATTTCCTGAATGTTGCAGTCTTCCGTTTCATGTAGAGCTTTAATCAATTCTAGCGATCCATTCACTGTTATTGGGTTGTTACCCAGCTGCAAACAGAAAAGACAGTTCGTATTTCAACGGCTGTCATAGCAAAATTTGAACGAGAAGCAATTTGAGAACTCTCTACCTTCATCTCTCAAGAACATCGAATATTTTGATGACGATGGAGTATTACATGATTGGGCCTTTTACCCGCAAACTTGTAACAGCATGATACCTTAAGTGTGAAGAGACTGGTACTCTTTACTGCGCCCTTTAGGAGCCTCTTGACCGCCTCGTCGGTTATTCTGTTGGCAGATAAATCCAGAAAGGTCAGTGACTTGTTGTACTCTAGGGCCTCACTCATCGCCACGCTACCTTCTCGGCTAAACCCATTCCAAGACAGGTCCAATGTCTCTAACGCTATGTTTTCCTGAATGAAAATGAATGACATATTACCAGCGCTTGGGATTTTCTTTGCTTTCTTGGTAACTGGCCTCCACAAATCAACCAAATAGTGGCATAGACCTAACCAGCATATAGGTGGACCAGTTTTCCCTGTCTATTACCTGCACTCCATGTGCAATAGCTACGGCACCTTTTTGCCGCAAGTGATTCCATTTCAATGACAGTGATTTCAACGTGACATTTTCAGCAATCGCTCGTCCGATGATTTTACCGCCTTCTTCGCCGAACCGGTTATAGCTGACATTGAATTCTTGGAGGCAGTGGTTATTCTGTAAAATGTCAAGAGAACATCAAAGTGAGAAAACATATCTAATCATGTTGCTTCCGCTTGCACACTCCGCCAGTGGTTACTAGATGAACGGACGCTGCAGTAGGTACTCTTTTCACGAACTGGCCTTACGCTGCGGTGGTTGCTGCAGCCTCCGATGCAATCTCCTATACTCCATCTGCAACTTTCCAAATGGGGCTCGCCGAGTTATCCCTGAGAAGTTCCTGTTCACGTCTCATTGATGACGGCAATCGCCCCAATCCTTACATCGCGAACTGTCACACTCGCTTCACAGGTCATCAATGAGCTTACCTGTAATATGTCAGCAATATGAACAGCATCTTTCTCACCAAGACCGTTCCCAGAGAGGTTTAGACTCTGAATAACGTTGTTTCCATTCATTACTTCGGCTATTGCTTCGGCACCTCTCCCGCCTATAAAATTTTCGGCCAGTCCCTGAAATGGTAAACTTTTCTTGACGTCACACGTTATTACGAACTGCAGCTCATTCAAATGCCGTTCATGAAGGAATGAACTTTGCTTAATGTCTGCTGCTTTCAACGAAATCCCAGCAAACTTCCGGTAAGGAAAGAAGTTGTGGTGAAAGCAGCAATATCATCAGGCTCATAATTACTGCAGAACACATTTAATATTCCTTTAAAAAATCCCATAAAATTATGATTATTTTTGGCCAAATCTTTTTCCCTGGACGAGTTCACAGATGGAAATGGGCCCATTTCCCCGTTGCATGTTTATGAGAGGAGCAGGAAGAATCACGCTTACCACATTGTTTATGTTTAGGTTTTCTTTGAGCATATCTGCAATGTATTCAGCACCTTCGTGACCAATGTTGTTGCCCTCCAATTCCAAAGTCTGGATGTGAAGATTCGTCTACGAAATACAAAAGAAATACAAAAGGTATATTACACACTCACAAACCGACTCATGGCAGGATGATTGTCGACGCGACAAACCGAGACACTGCTGACAGGGACTTACCACCAAAGCTACGGCAATTGCTTTGGCCCCCTTTGATCCAAGAGGCTGATTCTTCAACACCAAGTGACATTGGGTGAGGTTATTTAGGTAGGTGGTCGATGGTATGATACCGAACAGACGACAGGCTCCGAGGTAGACCTTGGTGTTGTCCGAATCAATCGGCGGGGTGTCAAAATCTAGACGTAGGAAAATAACGTTTTCGGTCAATTACCGCCGCAAAAAAAATGTGCACGACCAACATTCCACTAAATAATTTTCTAACACATGCATAACTGAGTCCTTCAGGTTGAAAGCAAACTATTACCACTAATTTCCTGCTCGTTGTGGTGAGACAATCCTTCGCATGGGTCCAGAAATTCCGACGAATTTCGCCATCGAATCATAGCTGACCGCCACAATCAATGTTATGCCCGCTGTACACGATCAAATTTTTCATCCAATTTTCTGAATGTGCTCAATAAAGGCCTACGGGTTTATACACTGAGTCCCAATAGGCCCGAATCTGAATTTCCAAAAAAATTGGATGAAAAATTTGATCGTGTACAGCGGGCATTAGTGATAGGCCTATGTTGTACACTTGGCGGAGGAAATCAACTTGTCTAATTATCTATAGGCCTACCTTCATCTGATTCATAAAGATCTCGATCTGTTATATTCCACTCTGATCCGCTCATCGAGGAGTTCTTATGGGACACGGAGCTGTTGGGCCGATCTGCCAACGGTCGTTTCTTCTCTTCGGTAACCTCCTTTTTCTGCCTGCCAACCGTCCTGGAGGCAGCGGCTGCCCGCATGCGTCGGGTAGCGGTGTTGGAGTAAACGGCTGATACACATTCTATGGGTGGGAGGTCCTTTCTCTCTTCTCGGACGTACGTCGGGGGAGCCTGAAAAAACGGGATTCTTGAACTTTCAACATTCCTTGCAAGCTTTGTATTTATGTTTCCCACCAGAGAGTCATCGATTATTGGAACAAATTGAACAATCAGCAACTAAATCACAAGCTACCGAAGTTGCACCATGGTGTACTTGTAATGTTTACTTTGGTGATATGTAAGCAAAGAACTGATTGTAGAACGGAATAAAGTGTTATTTTTGCCATTAGAAATTTATCTGCACACTATACCACCAACAGATTCTGTGATTGATTTTACGCATGGATGGGCGTGACTTGATGATTAAAGCTACGTTTAGCTGATCGCGACACGCGGAATGCGGATTGCGGAACGCGGAAGCGGAAAATGCAATGCATTTTCGCATACAACATATCGTTCCGCCGGGGGATTCCGCGTCCCTATACCGCCTTCCGGATGTCTGGTAAACGCAGCTTAAGTTTTGAGTGACTATCGTTCTGTATTCACTGCCGCACATTTTCTTGGGGGGGGGGCATCCATAGAACCGAAATTTCAGTACAGTGAACATGTTCAACCTGGAGTCCTTTCTCTCGACAATGTTTCATGACACGTTTTCTTGACCGTCAAAAAAGAGTCCAGGGGCGCTGTCAAATGAGAAACTCGTGGAGTGTCACTCTTTTCGTCTTTTGGCGATCTTATAGGTCAACTCAGAAGCAATTATTGGCGACAGAGGAAGATGGTCACTCACCCACCACCCGAGCCAAAATGATGACAAACTCAGTCACTCACCGCACTCGTCCGTGATCCTGCCGAAAGTTGACGAACGCGTTCACTCATTTTCTCCAGTTTCAAGTTGATGTCTAAATCGATGCTAATGCACTCCTTATCAATGAATAACCGTTCCCACAGTGTTCCTCTAATTATCTACTGGTCACCAGACGTACATGGTGCAGAGAGGACAAACATTATTTTTTCTGTCAAGAATCCATTAGGCGGCGAATGCATCGATTTTAGTTGTCAATGCAAATTACAAGTGACTAAAAAGCTGACTTCTTGAAGATTAAAATAATGTACCATATCATTACCGTAAGGAAGAATTACCTGAATCTGACAGATTGTCAAAAAACACAGCGAAATCCCACGGACAAGAAACAGCTCTTTGAAAAATAAAACGGAATTTAGGAATTCATTTGTCCTGACATCAGTGAATGGAAACCTTTTTGTCGCTGATTAGGCTAAATCCACGTATCGATGGAGTTGATTTGTCCGCGGACGAATTTGTCATCTTCTCGACGTAGCTACCGTGGGACCCATTCTTATAAGTCCACGCGATTTTGTGTAATGACAATATAGGCCTACCTATTCCCCATAAGAACTTCACTGTACGTCTCGAAATCCTTCGACTTCAGTCGTTTAAAGTAGTGGAACTGAATTGGTCAGTGATTAGACAGCATTATTTATGACTCAATACTGTTACCACACCGCGCCCCCCGCGTTGTGCCCCACGAGGCCTATTACTGAAATCATAATTAGCCTTATATGTTGTAGGCCTCCGTCTTGTGATTGTCAACTCGGCATTTGTGGTGTAGAAAAACAATCCAATTGATTTTTCCAGAAGATCGGAGGCATTTCTCGTAAAGGGCACCGCACACTGGCGACTAAATTGAGGAGACCAGCGACGCGACTGTCGACTACGACGTCGCAGGCGATAATCGCCTAGTGAGGTTGCTGAGCTATTTCGCACACGACAATTTCCTAGGACGATCCGCAAACGGGCGACTATTTTGCTGGAGACGGTCGCGGTAGCAGTGGACTGTGCCAAGCGACCAAAAGTTCAACATGTTGAACTTTCTTGGTTGCGGGGACTTACCGCGCGACCAAATTGTGTAATTCAGTCGCGTAACAATCTGCCGCAAAGAGGAGACCAAAAAGTAAAAATGTTCAGTCGCTGGCCTGGTTGCAAGGCCGATCGCCCAGAAAATCGCTCGAAAAATCGCTAGTGTGCGGAGCCCTTTAACTAGCGACTAAAATGGGGGCGACTACCGATGCGACTATTACGTCGCCTGCGATATTTACCTTTGAGATGGATCAGTGATGTTTTCCACCACATCACTGATCTTCCAAGGAGGCATTTGTCGCAATCGAGTCAGCAAAAATTGTAAAAACTGAAAATATGTTAGTCGCTTCGGTGGTCGCAAGGCCGGTCGCCTAGAGAATCGCTCGAAAAATCGCTGGTGTGCGGAGCCAGTGTCCGCCAGTGTCCGGACACTGGCGACTAAAATGGGGGCGACTACCGATGCGACTACTACGTCGCATGCGATAATTACTTTTGAGGTCGATCAGTGATGTCATCCGCGACATTACTGATCTTCCAAGGAAGCATTTGTCGCAAACGAGTCAACAAAACTAAAAAACTAAAAATTTGTTCAGTCGCTGCTGTGGTCGCAAGGCCGGTCGCCTAGAAAATCGCTCGAAAAATCGCCAGTCTGCGCCGCAGTGTTATAGGCCTATGCCGATTCTTCCAGTCCAATGTAACTGGAAGGCTTCCAATTATATTCGATATCCCTGTTACAAAATCTCTCCAGTGGTGAGATTTTGTAACATTATTTTTAGCAATGAGAGATTTTGTAACGTTACAAAATCTCTCCAGTGGTGAGATTTTGTAACATTGTTTTTAGCAATGAGAGATTTTGTAACGTTGGCGAGATTGTGTAACTTAGGGTTATGTTTCTGGGTCAGGGTTGTAACGTTGGAGAGTTTGTAGACTATGACCTGCCAATTCAAGAGGTTGAAACAGGCATGACAGGGGAAACGAGATACAAGTACGAACCTTTTTTATGGTTAGCAAGCAAATAATAGCGTTCCTCGTGGAAATCAGTGGAAAGGGTTAATATCACTTCGTGAATCGAAAAAGATATCTTATCAGACCATTTGGGTAGGAAGGGGTTAATACATGTAGGCCCCATCTCTTGGTGAATCGAGATAGATATCCTATTACACCCATTCTGATGGTGAATTTCATATTGCATAATCCTCTCATGGAGGATTCCTCCATGATCCTCTGCAGAATGGGTTTTTGACTGATTACATAAGCACAGGCATACAAGATTTGCCATCCCATGGGCTCATTCGGAACGACCTGAGGCGAACTGCTTATCTGTCACTGGGCGGCGCGAATGTCTACGGAAATTGCCGAGCAGTTGCCTTCGGAAGTTTCCGAATGCCATGGGCTCTCTGCTGGTCATTTCACAACATGATGCACTTAACACATCAGCAGAGATCATTTGTGGTGACTGAATATGCACAACTTGGAACCCTTGTAGCAGTCAGAAATGCTTTTTAAAGCTGACGTGAACGAACAAAAAGCCCCCAAAGACGGGCAAGAGAATTGCAAACGCCCTGCAAACACCTCAAACGAAGGCTCAGGACATGATAGACTCCACGAGGTCAGGAGGGCGCCACCTTATTTATCTTCGAGCTTTCGAGGTGTCAACATCCTTTGGTGAGCTCCTGGTGAACTTTTTTTTGAAAGAAATTTTTTTGTCCCAGCTGGGAATCGAACCCGCGCGGGCCTTGTTCTCTCTGTTCCACCGTCTCCCCCATTCGGCCACCGAACTCGTAGTATTATTTACGTAAGTCGAAGCCCTACGTCTATGACAAACACAAACCAAGTCCCTGTCAGCTGGCTCGTTGGCCGAGTGGATAGAGTAGTGCACTACAAATCAGAAGGCCGACGGTTCGAATCCCGTCTAAATAACTACATTTTTTTTACTCTTTGAGTAGTGTATGAGGTATTCGGAGATGTTGACAGCTCTGTTGCCTGAAGGCAAATAAGGTGGCGCCCTCCTGGCGTCGTGGGGTCTATCATGTTCTGAGCCTTCGTTTGAGGTGTTTGCAGGGCGTTTGCAATTCTCTTGCTCGTCGCAAGGGGACTTTTTGTTCGTTCACGTCAGCTTTAAGAGAAAATATCTGTGTTTCTTTAAGCATACATGTATGCTATTCTTATGTTTTTGTTATTAAACACGTCTGAAATCAAGCTTTTGTCAGCAATTGTCATTTTACCTCGCCTCAGTCAAACAGTGATTGTGCAACCATCCGTATCTGTACCAACATTGGTATGAAAATGAACATGATGAAGCTTATGCTATGGCGCATCTAGCAAAACCAATTTTATATGGCTGTGATATTTGGTTTCTCCACAATCACGATTTTCCTAACTGTTGCGTTTTTTCTGGGACACCCGCTGTAGATGTTTCTAAACCACAAAGTTCTGGGTACGGATCTAGCCATGGCAATACTTTGAACAAGCCATCGATCAGCTACCCACATTACGTTACCGGTACGTTACAAAATCTCTCATTGCTGAAAAATAATGTTACAAAATCTCACCACTGGAGAGATTTTGTAACGTAAAGTCTCTCATTGCTAAATAATAAAATCTCACCACTGGAGAGATTTTGTAACGTTACAAAATCTCTCATTGCTAAAAATAATGTTACAAAATCTCACCACTGGAGAGATTTTGTAACGTAACAAAGTCTCTCATTGGTAAAAATAATGTTACAAAATCTCACCACTGGAGAGAGAGATTTTGTAACGTACGGTAACAAAGTCTCTCATTGCTAAAAATAATGTTACAAAATCTCACCACTGGAGAGATTTTGTAACGTTACAAAATCTCTCATTGCTGAAAAATAATGTTACAAAATCTCACCACTGGAGAGATTTTGTAACGTACAAGTCTCTCATTGCTAAATAATGTTACAAAATCTCACCACTGGAGAGATTTTGTAACGTTACAAAATCTCTCATTGCTAAAAATAATGTTACAAAATCTCACCACTGGAGAGATTTTGTAACGTTACAAAATCTCTCATTGCTGAAAAATAATGTTACAAAATCTCACCACTGGAGAGATTTTGTAACGT
>NMRB01000042.1:188807-260138 GCA_002633025.1 Notospermus geniculatus
AGAAAATGTACTGTAGGTGACCTATTTCACGAGTATTATATAGGCACGTCAGTCCCTTCCTTGGTGTCGATCTTTAGTTCCTTGGGAATCCTTCAGTGTCTTTATATATACTCGTGAAATAAGTCACCTTTGCATGTATTTTCTATGAGAAAATGTACTGTAGGTGACCTATTTCACGAGTATTATATAGGCACGTCAGTCCCTTCCTTGGTGTCGATCTTTAGTTCCTTGGGAATCCTTCAGTGTCTTTATATATACTCGTGAAATAAGTCACCTTTGCATGTATTTTCTATGAGAAAATGTACTGTAGGTGACCTATTTCACGAGTATTATATAGGCACGTCAGTCCCTTCAATTGGCGCCGATCTTAGTTCCTTGGAATCTGATGGGGAATTTTCAGTGGTGGATCGATGTAGTATATACTAGTACTTGTGAAGTACAGGGGGTTCGGTCCCCCTTTTAAGTAAAAGGGGGGTTCGGGGGGTCTCCCCCCGATTAGGTAACACATGTAACGGACATTTACACATTCTAAACAGTATTTATTTATTTCCAGTGTCTTATTATACTCGTGAAATAAGTCACCTTTGCATGTATTTTCTATGAGAAAATGTACTGTAGGTGCCCCAACATGAGTATTATATAGGCACGTCAGTCCCTTCCTTGGTGTCGCTCTTAGTTCCTTGGGAATCCTTCAGTGTCTTTATATATACTCGTGAAATAAGTCACCTTTGCATGTATTTTCTATTAGAAAATGTACTGTAGGTGACATATTTCACGAGTATTATATAGGCACGTTCATTGCGTCGATTTTTTTTGTTCTTTGGAGAATCCTTCGTTACTAGGGACCAGGATGCAAAACTTGGTTGCCATGGTTCCTTATGTAGTGACGTCATAATAGGGTGACCTATAACACTGGAGAGATTTTGTAACGTAACAAAGTCTCTCATTGGTAAAAATAATGTTACAAAATCTCACCGCTGGAGAGATTTTGTATTTACTTAGTTTGGTTCCCGATATAGCCCTAGCGATGGGTTCCGGAACCAAACTATTTTGTAAACGTGAGCAGAACGATTTAGTGTGTAGTTTTCCTAATAGAGGGCTCTCTTACTTGGATACCAACCCGTGTATGTTCATACGCCCTTGACGACAAGTAATTTTGTTATTTGGTGATAATGTTGCAACATTTGAAGAATATTCAAATACATTGTTCTGTAGACATTAAAGATTATCATACCCGATGCCTGGAATCAGCAAACCGGTCGCTCTCTCAAGTTAACACCTGTGCACTATATGAAGCGAGTATTGATATAGCTTGGGTGTTGTTAGGTCACGGGATGTGCATGTCATTCATCATGCATGTTCATTGTCAAAATTTATGAAGTAAAGCCAAGAAAATGTCAGTAATCACCAAGGTTCCGGCAGCAAATATATTTGAAGAGATTTGTAAAGGTAGAGTAGATGTCATGTAACCGTGGTAACACAAAATATGGTCGATTACTGTCATTTTTGACCGTCGTCTACTGTCTTGGCTTCTTCATTCATTCTCCAGTCCAGTCCATCCGATTCCGTATGACACCAGATCAGATCATATATGAGATCAGATCATGAGATCCATCCAGATTCCAGTCAGTCGGACTCAGTGGCAGTGCAGTTGGAGGATCACTCGGCCTACTCCAACTCCATGACAGTAAATAAGCAGCCTATTCTAGGCCTAATCCTGTTACCTGTTTACAGAATTTGCCAAGCAGAAACCACCATTCAAGGAAGATGACTCAGAATCAGTTCACACAGATCTCCATGACTTCGATCCATCCAAACACAGTCCTGTCTTCTATGGGAAGATGCATAAGAAGATCTCCATTGATGCAGACATCATGGCAGAGTTTGACCCTTCCATTGGTCACCCTGCATCTCTGGGATTTGCATTTGTGGACCGGCCACCCCTGTCACCGCCACCCTCACCTCCCCCTCCTCCAGATCAAAAACAATGTAAGTATTCAAGTACAGTAAGAAAGTAATTGCTTGTGACTGCCTGACTGTTGAGAGACAGGTTTCTTTCTGTTGAGAGATAAGTTTTAGTCAGTTACATTGTAATATTTATTTCACATGGCCTATGGTATTTCTGAAACAAAACATTTACCAGTAGGCCTACATGTATTTCATTTGTTACCGGTACTCTGTATTCCAGGCACTCCCAGGGAATATCTAGAACACTACATCTTTCCAACATTATTACCTGCACTTGAGGAGATGCTTCGACAAGCCAAGACTGAGAAATGCTTTGAAAGGAAAAGAACAAAGTTCAATGCAATAGACTTTCTTACAGAACACCTCTACAAGTAAGTACCCGTAGTGGCATATGACTGGTACTACACATTGATGTTCTCTTGAATAAACCTACTCCTGTAACTGAATATCATGTGTGACTTTTCACAATCTATGTTTCATCACAGTACTGATGAATTGAATGGATTGTGTTGCAGAAGAGTGAATGGTAAATTATGCCTTTCTGCTTTGATTCTTTTTTTCAGAAAAAATCCACACTTTGAAAATAGAGCTGAAGTGGGCCTCCTTGATATTGACTTTGTAAATGAGTGGCTAAAAGACCAGTAAGTAGCAACAGGTGGTTCTGTGAACACTATTCCTGCAAATTTAGTGTAGTCAGTTTCCCACAGCCAATATAATGTGACAGCTCTCGCCATTTTCAAATGTACTGATAACACTAACACTAAACACAGTACCCTTGATATTTTCCAGTCCTCGAGCTCCCCTCCCACTCTCACTCCTCTGGACTGAAGAAGAAGCTGCCCTCGTCATACAGTCACATTGGAGAGGATACCTGGTAAGCACAGCAAGAATGTTTGGTGGTTGCAAGATTGAATGTTTGAAGATTTGGGAAAGAAAACATCTGTGTCCTGATATGATGACTTTAGAGTAGAAATACCTACCGGTAATTGCTTTCTAAACACTAGAAGCAGAGCTACCATTTGAAGTCACATTGAGGTGGAAATTAGGACACGGCAACTGGTAGTTTAATTCTAGAATGCAAATACCAGCAATGCCCACCCATCTCAGAAGTGAGATTGAGAACCAATACAAATTTGCGCCACACATGAATGATTTAGATACTTGGTAATTTCCAGGTGCGAAGAGAACCTGATATTCAGGAACTAAGGCAGTGGCAACGCGAGTGGAGAGAAGAAAATGAAAATGTTAAAAGTAAGGTGGACAGTTTTTGGAAAGAGAAAATGCCCAGTGGAGATGAGCCAACTCCAAATGCATCAGAAGAAATCATCACAGATGATAAAGATATTCTAGTGGTGTCCCCAACAGATCAGCAGTGAAGTCTCATATCATCATTCAGGAACCTCACTCAATGATTGTCAGACTGAAGTCTTTCTTCATTACAACAACTTATTCAGTCAAAATACTGGAGATGGCCATTGGTGTTATAATTGTGAGGTCACTAGTTCATCAGGAAACAGTGAACCCAATTCAAGCAATTCATATCCCATAAGTTCTTCATACCTCACCTACCATGTTTTTTCGTACAGTACCATGTGTGATGTGTGATATGGTTGTAAAACATTCTTTTTTGTTCTGTAAATAAATTACTGTAGATAAATGACAGTATATCTTTATATGTGACACATGAATTTCTCCTTTGTGTGCTCACCATGTCAGGGTTCGTGCCGCTGCTGGTCGGCCCCATCCAGGATGGAGAAATGCCGACCAGCACTCGGCCTAAAAAGAATATTTTCCGACCAGCAGAACTAACGAAGTGTGCCACGAGAGATGCCCGCCATGCACACTTCCGAATTTCCTTTCTGTTCCCATTCACCAAATGTACTTCCCGGTGGGGCTTCCTGACACAGTTCTGACCAACGACAATGACAATGGCAGGCTGCCTAAGTTGCAATAGAGTGGATAGGGGCCAATTTGATGCCAAACGAGCTATTGTTTCAGCAAGTCTAGATTTCAAATTTTTCTGGGAGCGGGCCCGCTGTTCCGACCGGCACTCATTCAGTCCTGGGCAGAACCCTGCCACATCTACCAAATATACGTAAGAGTCAGTCGATGAGTGTAATTCCTTGATTTCACATCATGTCACTTCCCATCCTGATGAAATCAGATGCTCAGCATTGCTCCCAAACTCGTACGCACCTTGTGCATGTGAGCTTATTGGGACCTGATTTCTTGAGCCACAGCATCAACATGATCAATGCCAGAGTGATATCACAGAACAACCTTTAACAAAAATTGGATTTTGTAAATTGAGCTTTTTTCATTCATTCTATACAGCACCAAGTGTAATAAAAGAAACAATGACACGGCAAAGATGCTAATATAACATGGCTGTAACATACACAGCTGCACATTCAAGTAGTGTCCTACTATATCATACATGTACATGTATATGTAGTAATTTAATTCTTTTGTCATACTGCCAAAATAACAGACACCTCATCTTCATCTTCAAAGACGACAATAACTGATGAAGTGCCGTGCTGACAGGCTAAAATAACCATGTAAATCGTCCATCTGACACACAACAGGTGACCAAAGTAGGGAGACCGCGAACTTTCACAAATTATGCAAATCTATTTTGGCAGCAAGTTGGCATAACAGTCACGTTTACCTGGTGTTAGTTGATATGGAGGACATAATGAGTAACAATACTGAAAGTGAATTGACAAAATCACACAATTTTCTGAACCAAATGTCTTTCCACTGAGAAGTTGCCAGATGATGGAAATGTGCTCAACTTGAGCTCAACTCACATACAACGTACTGATTGGGACCAGCAATTTCCGTCCGTTATGTGAAGTCCGTTATATGCATATGGCCTATGCATTGGAAAAAGGGACCGGGATTTCAAGAGTTGCTACGTTATAGGCGAGTGTCCGGTTTATGCAAGGCCGTTATGCGAGTTCTACTGTATTTTAAGCCTTCATTTGAATTAATACCACTCTCCTCTGTCTTTGTAGAGTTACAATCATGTCCCCACAGCAGCAACTCTCTGCATCAGGAGTGGTGAATTTTAGCAATCAATGTGAACATTTCCCTATCACTGAGTTAATCTGGAAGTCTCATTTAAGCCTATGTATTACAAATAATACATGTATTGCCAATCCCCTAAAACAGGAAAATACACAGAATCGTAGAACTTGTGAACATGAAATCACAGACAGCCTTGAATTCTTTACATAACAGTGAACAAAATGAATAAATAATGCATATAGTTCTCCATCCAATGGAGGGTAACACTGAATTATCGTATTAGAGTATCATGATGCAGTGACCTTAACAACAGAATAGACTACAAACAAAGAAATAAGCATGAAACTTGCTGTCATCCAATAAATGCACCAATTTGGGGGTTTGGCATCCGCAAATGACTGATATTACCCCTACCAAAAATTAGATTCTTGCAGATTCTAAATACATGTAGTTACTTATTTACAGATGAATGAATACATATTTACTACCATACACGTAGCCAGCAATGACATCACAAGTTGCATTGTGATTCATTGATAAATAAGTCAATCAATTTGGCCAGATACACCATCAGCAAGACGCCGATGGTGCACCTCATGTAGCATATTCGTCAATCACATTTCTTCAATATACAACATATATTACTCTTTCTCTAAAATATTACGGATATCATTATCAATTGTCATGTTACAGCGATGCAGAATCTAATACTGGGAACATAATATTTATAAGAGATGAGTTTGATTCTTTGTGAAAAATCAGAATAACACCAATTATAATTCACTGTGGATCTGTGAATAAGGTGATGGACAGCCATTTTGTCTACAGACTGAAAAGCGGACTATCCGAAAAACAGCTCGGAAGACTCACCACATGCAATCCCATCTATCATGAAAAAGGACATGATAAGCAAATCAATAGGCCATGACCATCTCTAAGTACATCACAACATTGTGGCTTCTAATACTTCTAATAAGAGTAGAATTGAAAGAATAGATAATGATTAATTTTAAGACAGTCGGCACACCACCAGCCTTCAAGGAGAAAGGAAGTACATGTACGTAAGCATCATTCTAGCTTGCCTATTTATACCTACAACTTGTGCAAAGGATAGTAAAATGTGTTCACTACATGTAGTTATAGTTAAATTTAGAACAGGATAGGGACAGTTTTCCTGTTGTATATGAACAGCACATTACAGTTATTTTACCCTATACGCTAATGTTGATAAAATCCATCCCTAATGTTAATTTCAACTACATACACAAAAGGAGCCTAATATCAGTGGTTACATACAGACGAGAATGCACAGGAAATTTATATACTTCAAACATATCCCTGAAGAAATGGACAAAAATTATGAAGATTTTGCTT
The DNA here is from genome assembly GCA_002633025.1 of Notospermus geniculatus. Lineage (NCBI taxonomy): Eukaryota > Metazoa > Nemertea > Pilidiophora > Heteronemertea > Lineidae > Notospermus > Notospermus geniculatus. Next base: position 195,183 of record NMRB01000042.1, read on the forward strand.
TTTTAACTTAGAGAGTAACAATAAAGCTGTAAGTGGCAGTGAAAAATCTTGCACACATCCATCCATAAATGGGTGATCTTTATCACATGTATATCGTTATCAGTCTTAACTGACCACCTAATGTGTGTTTGATTTCATGGCAGTTAAATATGTGAAAAATAGTGCCAATGGCACTGTGCCCGCTTGGCTTTTTAGCCCAGTGGTGGAAAGAATAAGCCATATCAGAATCCCAATACAAGCCATATTTGACCAAAGCGTTCATAGCAGATTTTGTGAGTTTGGATTTGGCCTCCACAAGGAAAAAATTGATATTTTCGTTTTGGCCCCCTAGTGGCAAAGTCAAGAATCAGATTGCGCCAAAATTTCGTGTGCACGTCACCACAAACCACTAACGCACGACAGACCACCACTAAAGGCGCCAAGCACAGCATAAGCCCTTTTGGCCTATGGGCCAAGCGGGCTAAAAATGAGTTGAACAGGTAGTGAAGAGCTAAGAAAAGGATACTCAAGAATCACGGTAAAGATTTGAGGTCTACTGCTCACCAGATTGTGATTGCAAAAACTGCCACTCTTTATCGTCGCTTTATTCTTCGTTTAAGATCAACATTCTCATCTTTCTTTTCTTGTGAATTGACCTGCTGCATGGGAGAGAGAACTTCCAATAAGTTTTGGGCCAGGCCCCGATCATATGGATTCACAAAATGGTCAGATTTATTCTTCAAAGAGAGATAGTAGCGCTTGTAACGTTCGTTTGTTGTCTGATTGAAGACTGCTAAGTAGATATGGTAGATTGTGAAACCCGTGATCAGCAGCCACATGGCAGACATTCCTGTGATAAGAAATACAATCCTTGGGAACTGCATGAAAAGATGCTGCAAAATAATAGAAATCTGCATTTAGGAAATGTGAAGAATGGAACAAGGATGACCATGAATGTGAACGACCCACAAGATCTTTGGTAGCAACACACAGGCATGAAGGCAACCCAAGATACATTTTGGTCTCTCCACTTCTGCCTTCATGATACAGTGAGAATGAGCCTGGTAAGACTAAGTCCTAATGCCATCTTTATATCTGAATTTTAGACTAAACGAATGTCACAGGCAATGGAGAACAAGGCTTTTACACCAAAGATTTGAAGGAAATCATCAACTGGGAACCATACAGACTATTTAAATTAACTCAACACATAAAAGATAACTATGGTCGGTACAGCATTTGAACACATGATATTACTTCCACTCACCTGTACAAGCAAGGTAAAGGTCATATCTTGAGCAACACCACTCTGATCCACATATTTCGCACTCCACAGGTTTTGGTACGCTGTTATGTGATGAAGTACCAAGCAAGCCATGTAGACCCCATTGGCTATCATCATAGACAATGAGACCATGAAGCTAACGAAGTATCGCTGGTTGCGTCCGCCAACACACCTATTTGTCCAGATACAGTGGTGGTCAAACTTGAATACACAGATATCACAAGTGGCTGGAATGAAGAGAAACCTTTACATTTAGATGACTTGACACATATTCTCAGAGTTTTTCAACATTTTCAATTTGCCAGCACATCACATCCTGAGAATATTCAGAGGTTGTTAGTGCTCACTCCCTTCGTAACTGCATGGTGATGAAGGGAGCGAGCATCAAGAAGCTCTCACTGGTTACCTCAGGATGTCAAGTCAGAACAATATGGAAATACTGGTGACACTCTAAAAGATGAGATTATTATTCAATGACTGGTAAAGCACGGCAACATCTGAACATTACCACATAAAGAAAAGGAACAAAGGAAAGTGCTCCAGTCAGTTATGACAGAAAATACCTTCCATCTTTCAGGCTGATGAATTCAGCTGCGCACAACTGAAACAAATGTACAGCAGATACGGGATACTTACAACAGTGTTTAGACCTTGCTGGCTTGACGAATTTACAGGTCTTACAGGAATTATCGTTCTTGTACAATACTCCATCATATTTGTACATGTCATGAAACTGAGCATAATTCTTGTGGTTGATTTCTCCAGGGTCGCCAACACAACATACAATGTAGAGAATGGCAGCAATGATGAAGAGAATAAGCGGTGCCAGGGCATGGTTCTGAGTGGGATGGAATGCGTACAAGTAAGGAAGTATGTCAATGACCAAAACAACATGACATGACAGGGTGATGAACAGGTATAATGCCTGGAATGTATGATTTCTGAAACAAGAAAAAAAGAAGGACGTAAGAAAGCGTCAAAATAACATTACCCACAATGGCTGGTATTCATAAAAGTTAGCAAATGCTTTTACTTAAGATTTGCACAGCGAGGTCCAGTGTAAATGCACTACAAAACTTGAAGTGAAAGCATTTGCTAGCTTTTATGAATACCAGCCAATATTTTAGAATGATTTCAGCTAAATTTACAAAATATTTCAAAAAGTTAGAACCAGAGGCTGCTTATACATGTACTTCAGAATTGACATGTCTAACTCGTACAAGTACCTCTTGAAGAAAAGTGCTTTGATTATGCTTGTGCCGATCCTCCATACAGATTTTGGAATAGCCACTTGTACAGTCTGAAAGTGGAACATAGATTGGAATAGTCTGGAAGTGGAACACAGATTTCAATTAACAAACAACCCAGCAGTTTCCCCTGGCGGCCCACCAGGTTCCCAGCCCTTCCCTGATGCCAGAGGAGGTTCCCAAAAAACCTTATCAATGTAATAAACAATAACGGTATGATGGTCATCTGCCTGATGCTAATGCCATAGGTTAATCAATACTGCACAATCCCAATGCATTTCAACTTGAATAGGAAATGAGTAATTCCACTGCACATGCAAATAGCAAGGGATGCATCAAGCTTCATTAGCTTAGAATTCCTAGGGGACACAATATCACTGAGCACATGATGAATAGGTCAAGCACGTTTCGAATGTCATGTAGTAAATATCGAGTTATCATGAATACTAGTAGCTACAGGGGTCCAGTAGTATCTTAGCATGTGCTATCATGGCTTTGGACTGGCACCAAAGTGGCTGTTATTCCATCATATTTTAGACTCATGATTAATTTACTTTTCTTGCCCAAAATGGAAGTCAGTCTGCCTAAAGCCTAGTTCATACTTCGACGCGCGATCAAATCTGGACGCTGACTTCACGGAATTGATTCATAGTCCAGCGTACTTTAGCGATGGCGACCCGTTATGAAATGACTCAAGTTATTACAGCCTCGCGATCTGAATCCGACCAAATCGCACAACGGGGTCGGCGTCGAACACAAGATCGCACGTCGGTCGCCGGTGATGGTCGTGCGTCGAAAGTACACGTATGAATTAAGCATTACACTGGTACGATACAGGGACTGGCAAATGCATTATTGTCCGTCACTGAGAACAAAAGGTAGGCCTACTCAAGCACAATCCACTACCGAGATATGATGGGATGGTTTCCTCCAACGTTAGTCAATCATGAATTAATCAATTGTATATTCAGTTCTTGGTGTCTCCAGACTTCTTTTTCAATTCCCCATGAGCATCTCAGAAACTTATCACTGGAGCATTATTACTGAATGTGAGATACATATTATCGTACCAGTACTCAACTGTGAGCCAGCCAATAATGGCAATGATTGGCCAGGCATGCTTCAAAGAAAGCATAACTCCATGCAGAGAAATCACCAGCTAATCAATAAAATTGTGTTCTCATTCCCTACTCTGTCTGCACGTTGTACATTAATTCCAGCCTGATGTACACAATGTTTACCAAAGCGTGATGTGGGGAGATGGGTGGGAATATTTTCTGCAGCAATGTATTAACTCACAACACTCATAATTAACTGTAACTTTGAATTCCTGTGTAAGATCAAAAGGAGAACCAAGCCTTCTGCCACAGACTTACTTACCTTCCCAAAATACTGCCGTAACTTCCCAATAAATCCAGTTGTCATACAAGGCTGATCTCCCATAGTATAGAGAACAGCACCAATCATGCACACAGTCATGTATGCAATAAACACAGGCAGATACTCCATGGTGATGTTTTTGGTTTAGATTTTACAGTCTTTGCATGCAGCTGTCTTGCTCATTCAATGACACCAGTCACTTGTGTCAGCATGTAGCCTATGCCATCACTCCACAAATCTAATCACAACCTGAAATACTGTAAAAAGATTTAGACATAGAAAACCAGCAATCATTTCAATCAAGGTTGAATTTGACATTATATCCGACCTGCCTTCCCTCTATGATCTGGTTCATTATTACAAATGTAAGCTTACACCACAATATGTGCTGAATAACAATTCCAATGGGTTATGCAACACGGTACATGAAATAAGATGGATATTACAGTTCAAGCAGCACTCTACATCTTCCACCATTTAGGCCATGAGGAGCAATTTCAGATTTTTAATACCATCTAGCTCATGAGCAGAGGAGGTCCAAGCTCAGCTTAGGCCTACTGTAGGTCTCCGAGAATGTTAGATGGGACTCAAGCACACCCGGCGGCCTTGCCCTTGTACCTATCTCGATCTCATCTGTCACTATCATCAACCAGCCCGGGTGATGGGTGGGCACCTACATGTACTAGGCCTATATCACATTTAGGCCTGTTAGGCCTAGCCCAGGCAGGCCAACCAACCTAGGCCTGACATTTACTCTATTTCTCTGGTCCAGCATGACCAGAGAAGAAGAGTAAAAAGTGACAGCATGAGAGGACCATGGCTGGCTGGTTAAATTTTTTATGGCTGGGGATATTTACCCGACGATCGGTCCCACAGTTGATGTCAGATGAAAGTCATCTTGCAGAAACGATCGTCATTTCTGCAAGTAAATATGCTGTCTTGCACACCCGACCATCGATTCCCCAGTACAGAGCATTTCTTGCGGCCCCGACGGTTGTGTTTGCAAGCCTACATTGTCATTTAACATCTTCGAATCCCGACTCATTGGGGCTGCAATCCCAAATTATCAGCTACAAGACCCGACGAGGTAAACCCTAGCTAAAGTGCTTATTCAGAATGTCCAGTCATATTTGCACTCACTTTACCTTGTAATGGGAACCTACATGTAACCACAAAATGAGCCAGTTACGTGTGCATGATTGCATGATTACCTTGAACCAGAGTATACATGTAGACCTGAAGAAGGTCCTATTAGAAGCCTATTAGAAGTTGTGGTTTGTGGTTAGGCCTAGGTTCCATTGCAAGGTAAAATGAGTGCAAATATGACTGGACATTNCCCCCCCCCCCCCCCCCCCGTGGGAAATCATGGAAATACGACGGGAATTTGGTAACTGAGAACTTCCGTCGGGTAGGGCCTAGGCTTAAATCTCATCGGGTCCACATCATGACATGAATTTTTTATGAAAATTGAAGTCATGAATTGGAGACCCGCCAACTCCTCACCAGCTGATTGAAATCTCACTCTCCGTCGGGTCAACAAGAAATTTTTATATCAACTGTACTGGGGAACCAATAGTTGGGTAGCCTATATATATCCACTGCGATTTTTTATAGGCCTATGGGGGTGGGGAACACTACACAATCGCTATGACTATGTCACCATGTCATGATGTGCATTCCCATGCACTGACTGTACATTTTGTACGTAAAAAAGGGGGCCTACTAGCCCTAGCGCCTAGGGCAGGCCTTGGCCACAGGAAGTTGTCTAGAAAAACATGAAAAAAAACGTTTTATTTCTCACCCTGTATATCGTGTGTACTAATGTACATGGCGTTCCGCCATACATTATATACACAGACAAGGACACTCATTCGATTTGACACGTCGCCAAAATCACTCTTTTTTATCCACACCGAATCTCACTAAAAAGCAAACCAGTATGTTCGTTGAAGGTAAACATCATATAAAGTCATATGAAACACAAATTTTTGGTAAAAAATTCATTCAAGGCGTCAAAATCGATCATTTAAATCCGATCACGGCTCCGGCAACAGTAATCCGGACAACGTGCGTAGATTGCCGAAGTCTGATTCCGAGCATGCCGAGTGATGCCGAAGAAACTAGGTCACGCCAATGGAGAAATCATTGCACGTTGTCCGGATTACTGTTGCCGGAGCCCTGATCGGATTTAAATGATTGATTTTGACGCCTTGAATGAATTTTTTACCAAAAATTTGTGTTTCATATGACTTAATATATGATGTTTAGGCCTACCTTCAACAAACATACTGGTTTGCTTTTTAGTGAGATTCGGTGTGGATAAAAAAACAGTGATTTTGGCGACGTGTCAAATCGAGTGAGTGTCCTTGTCTGTGTATATAATGTATGGCGGAACGCCATGTACATTAGTACACACGATATACAGGGTGAGAAATAAAACGTTTTTTTTTCATGTTTTTCTAGACAACTTCCTGTGGCCTTGGCCTTTGGAATGGTGAAACACAGCTAGGCCTATCTTGGGTAATGATTTGCGAAAACCCGATTGACATAATTGATTGTTCTATCATAAATCGACAATTTGACAAAACATAGAGCCCGACATAGAGGGAATTAACGCACCTGTAGGAGGTGGAGAAGACAAGATCATGAGATGCAGCAGCCGCAGCTTTTTTCACGCATTCGTTTCTGCGCCATCTAGTGACAGAAATTGCATTTAAATCTAATCTTGCGCAGCATCCAAATTTTTTGAAACGATAAACAGTTCAATCTACTTTCAGAGAAAGAATGAAATGCTAGTTTTGTTAATTTAACATCGGAAAATAACTAAGGTCGGAGTTTGAGATGCATCAAAAACCAACTTGGTTACAGTCCGTTAATGATGATGATGATGTTAGCAGATTTTGGTGTACCAACATTCGCTACCCTGCGCGCGACTCTTTCTGACCTCCCTGCAGCAATGGCGGTCTCCGACGGCAGGTTCGTGTTGCTCAACAAAAAGTTCCACTTTTCCGCATTCAGCATTTACAAAAAAAATTTTTTTGCACTTACAATACTTCCCCTGCGTTATTATAAATGCGTTAAGTATGAAGTTATCCATAATCACGTTTAAAAATAACTTCCTTTTGACGTAAACATATCATTCATAACTTTCCCATTGGTATTGCTGATTGCACTGACATGTCGCGTGCACAATGGCACGTACATTTATGCACGCATCCAACCTCATACAGGGGGCTTTTTTTATGTATTGTAACTCACTTACTCAGGTCTTCATTGACATTGGCTTGGTCTTCATATTGTCTTCACTTTTTAGCTATGTTAAGAAATTTGCTTCATTTTTCAGTGATGCTGGCAATGATTATGTCGTCATCCGAGAAATCTATGAGCATGATGCGGCACAAGAGGAGTTCGAAAATGAATTAGAGCAGGCTTTGGAGAGTAAAGTTAAAACCATTGTCATTGAACCAACCAAACTCGGTGATGAAACAGCTCGTTGGATAAGCGTCGGAAACTGCCTTCACAAAACAGCAGTGTTAGCTGGTTTTGGTTCTTTGGCCGTTGGACTAGCATATCCACAACATGGATATGTTTACATGCCACTTGGATTCTGTAGTGTTATTTGCTCCGGAGTGTATGCAGTCTCATGGCAGTTTGATCCATGCTGTAAATATCAAATTGAATACGATTCTCGGAAGTTGCAGAGACTACCACTGCATAACTTGAGTTCCAGTTCACCTGTGGTTTTGATACGAAAAGATGACACTAGGAGAAAAGTTTTACAGAACTCTATATCTCTTGCAGCTGGAATATATTGTGGATGGCAATTTTATAAGTGGTATTCAACTTAAAAATGGAATGTGCAGTCAAATATGTCACTCCTGTTAGCTCAAATAAGTGGATTATTTTTCGAGAACGAGTGAGTTTGTGCCTGTGAGATCAGACAGTGTATTCTGTTCTTCTCTGTCAATTTTCTTTGAAGTGTGTTCAGGTTGATATTTTAATATCACAATAAAGTTTGTTAACCCATTGCTAACATTAGATGGACTGTTGGTAACACTTAAATGCAACAAAGATCTGTGACAAGGTTCAACCTATTTCATGTATCAGCATTGGACAACCTTGTACATGTACTAGTCAGTTGTAACCTTGAATACTGAAGCTGCTCGAAATCTCATTGAATTTGCATCTCACTCATTGAGAAAAGCAAGTTTGGTACAATGATACAAACACCAGTGTATTTCTGATGCAGTCTTTCATCGACTCGATGTCCTTTTTTTGAGAATCTCAGGTCTTACTTTATGCCTTAGTTTTACTGACACCAGCTACTGATATCAATCTGGTTATGGTTGGTTTATACAGGCATGAATGAATAAATGGCGATAGATTTATTATTAATCATTGTTTTTTCATTTTTTACATGGGACTATGAACGAATTCACTTTGAATTTCTCACAGTGTCTCTTGTGGGAAAAGGGATGATTGTATTCAAATGCATGAACAAACTCAACTTTGTATCGGTTTTTCCACTCAACAGATGAGGTAGGCACAACAGTGACATCATCACTGGTTGCCCTACTGCATTAATATTCTTGCAGTTGGTCCTGATCATGTCTGTATATTTATGATGTCAACGAAAACCATATTGAGTCCTCCAAGTGACTCGTTTTTTCTTCCTCTAACGTTCCTTACATGTTTCATCTTCCTTTAAGTTTGTGCGTCATCTTCAAAGACAGCTGAAAACTAAATAACACAAGTCAAAGTATGAAGGAAAATGTTATAATTTATTTAAACACAGAAATATGTTTACAATTATGAATACATGCATGACTTACAACAACAATATGACAAATGACAAAATAGATTTTGGAAAAAATGTAAAAGTAACATTCAAAACCTGTTAAGTCAAAATCCTGTACAAAGTAATAATTATTACAAAGTTGTTGCCTACAGTGCTATGAGAACAAAACGCAGAAGAGACATTGCAACTGACCAAACAAGAGGGCTGCAATGTTCAGCCACAACATGAACTTATCACCAACCAGGCTTACATAAGACTACTTTAGGAAGGGCAGATTACAAATACCAACAAAACCTAACCAAGCTAGGCTATATTCTTTTACATTGCCACTGTCAGCATAAAGAGAATAATAAATAGTCAATATATCCACATCAAATTTCATTACAAGTGTCCTCATAGTCATACGACATCAAAATTTCTTAAAATGTGTAAATAAGAAAGTAAAACTGCTATCTTACTGACAACCACTGAGGCTACATGGTTAGGTTCCTATACAATATCCAAGGTAAAAGGATGAAAGAGTCAATAAGTACTATATATTATATAATTTAATGCATAAGGAGACAAATTTCCTTCAATTATTCAGGCCATTACTATTTCACCATGACATTACCATTTTGACAATGTACTGTACTTCAACGTTAATTTACACAATCAATCATTTATACACACCAGTACAGTGTTTTTACAAATGTTTACGAGAGATAAAAAGCGTCAACACTTGTTTTTCAGAAGTCAACAGAGTCTAGACTTAGTAGAAGTTCACCAATTATCACTAGCAAATATGAATGATTGCACTTATATCCTAATAATTTAGTCAGGGCACTTGGGAGATGAAAGGAGGAAATAACTTACCGGTACTCTAAGTACATCTATCGCTACAACCATAAATTTACACTGAACTCTTTTTTTTCTGAAGTGGATATTAACCAATTAGACTACCATTAGAAAGAGAAGAAACGTCCTAGCTACTGTAAGGGAGAAAATCCAGTAAACAAGAAAGTGTTCTTGATATTCATCTACACGCATATGGATTTACTATTTCTACAGAGGAAAAATAGAAATGTTACACCTAGCTGATACCAATGACACTGCAGACTATCAAAATAAAGAAAAGCTTTTCACTTTCAACAATCCCAAACACTACAATGCTGAACCCAAAATCGATTTAACGTGTTGAAAATATTGAAAACTAACATTGTCTAAGCTCAATGAACAGCTACACTAGGGGCACATGTACATGCGGGCCTACGGCTATCTTACGAAGGGAATCAGCCGACCATAATTTGGCACCGAAACACATCAGATGAGAATATTGCATTTGTGTGTCGCAGGTATTTGCATACTGGCTCGTATCTGTTTAATTCTAGGTTGTTTCTATATACGTCAGCATAGCACATGAAGGTGATCAACACATTTACTTCTGTTGAATGAATGAGAACAAAAAGCTTGGTGAAATATCAACTGCACCTATTTGTTTTAGCATGATTATAATGCATAGGTATGCAATTAGCTTTCGGAGAAAATGCAGTCTAGCATTGGGTAATGTAACAAGAACTGATTTAATAAACAGTCCAAATGAAACACTCAAATATTTTCATCCTAAGTATGTCATATCTGGAACATTTAGCAGCTCAAAACCCACTCCTTTCATAGCACATTTCATTAGCCCAATAACGTTCAGATCTTTATTCTTGCAAGCAGTTTTTTTGCAAAACCATGACAAATACTGCTGCCAGCATTACACCACTATCAACAGAGTGAAGTTGAGGCAGTCTCTGCCCTAGATGTACTTCACAATTTACGTCCATTATCGGTTCTTCGTTTCCTTACATTAGAGTACTTTGATACACACAGAAACGAAACAAAGGCCATGTTATTTTCTTGTACGCTCATTTCATGCTCAACATGACTATGTCTGCTGACGCAGAGTTGCTGGAATAAAGACTCGTTGAATTGTTTTTACAATATACATGATTTCAAAAGATGTAGTTGTCTTCACGACAAACTTGATGCGTCAGCTAAATACACACAACTCATTGAACCATCCAATGAATAATTTCTTGCCTCATAACTACATCTACCATGAATTACAGAGGGATAATCAAATTTTACCAGTTCAGAAGAAACACTATCACAAATACCCCAAAACAAAATATTTACCAGGACCAAATACACCTCATGAAAGGGGTCATACCTCGACGAGAGTAGGAGTGCTGACTAGCAATTCTCCCAACTCGTTCCCTTTCTATCCCATTGATTTGTAGTCCTTATCATTGCTCCTCTCTCTGTCCATTCTGACAAACAGTCATGTCTGACAACAGACCAATACATAACCAAAAACATTGCATCATTTCCTGCTGCTGACAATCCAAAAATATCACAAAATTTCAAGACCACTTTGCCCCTCCTGCTAAGCTTAGAACAATGAACAGTCCAACACCATCACAAATCTAGAGCCGATTTGGATAAGGGCACCAAAAATTGAAGCAACTGGCACTGGCAAATTACCTGTGTGCTGCACTGAGGATATCTGACTGATCCCCGACTTATGACTGCCAAATCTTTTAAGTATGATGTCAAACAAATTCCTGCAGTGCTTACTGCTGATACGGGACATATGCAAACCATGATATTCCTGAACAGTCAGCACTGGAAAATCAACTCATTGCCTATAGATATAAAGTAATCATGTAGGTTCCAACATATTTACGTTCTGTCATGAATCATACCCATCTAGCAACACTTGTGTATTGTTACCACTGGCACTATCTTTAATAAATCTAAACAGAATGATCTACATCATTCTAATTGAGATCTGTGATGAACATTCGAATGTAATCACAAAGATGGCAACAGGTTGCGCAATACCCCAGAACTAAGAGTCTATTACAAACCTTCCCTCTTCAATACACTGATAACTATGTGTCGATTGTAACGAAAGAATTGACTAACAACCTCAACAAAAACCAAACTTTTTTCGAATGATTCAAGTTCGTGCTGCGATACCAAGACTACTGAGTATATGCAATGACATCACCTAAGAGCTCTAAAATTTTTGAATGGAAATTTACAGCAAACAATTTACAATTAGATATATATATATATTTATATATTAATGTATATTCAAGTTCGTTTAAAATCAGCATTAATCATTACAGCCGTAAGATACATTTACAATCTGAACGATTTCTACATACCGGTACACGCCCCTATCAGAAGGGGGAAGGGCACAGAACTTCACCAATGTCCAGGAAATACCTTCCAAAGCTCAAGAAAGAATGCTTCTTAGATAGTATGTTCATGTCCTGCCTGCCGACAGCAAACACTGATTTGCTACCCCACTGTACATGTACATGCACAGTTTGCGAATCATCTGAGAGTGCAGCCCCAAGAAAGCTTCAAGCTTTGGTGGTGCACTCTGTATTGACAGCTTGCCTCATCAACAAGTTGGAAGTGCCACCAAACTTGCCAGCTTTAACTTGGGTGTGACAGATGGGTGGCAGTCAAGACTTTAATCTAGCTAATATTTCATTCAACCATCCTGTCATGCTATATTCTTGTCAAAATATACAATTACTTCTAAGAAACAAGCTTTCTTTAACACCCGAAGTAACCTTACCTTCAAAAGAGTTTAGAATATGAGTTAATTATATCTACTACAGTCACGTATGGCATACCAAAGTACTAGGGCCCTGCAATGTGAACACTGGAAGCAAGAAGGGGCCATACATTTCCAGACACTTACCATGACAGCTTCAAAGACCACTGTACCCACTGCAACCACACCTGCCAACCAACAGAACAACTCTGAATCACTTTGACGACTACACCACTAGTTCACTTCATTTAAATAAGCAATATATATAAATATATATGTCAAATTTGAGAAAGATGCGTGTATAACACTATTATCACTAAACAGCACTGGTCGAAACCAACAGCAAAAAGGGTTGCAACAAAGGTGAACATTGGTTTGTGAAGCTCAGGCAATGCCAGTTGAACAGAGTACTTACTGGTATATCTGAATCTGATAACTCAGCTCAGTCACTACCAAGCATGAGCTTGCGACATGATAGTCTTTGTGACTTTACCATTTGACCATTTGGGCATGTTTTATGAAAAACAATCCAAAAATGTCAACAGTTGTCTGAATACATGATGGTACAGAGAATTCTTTAGTTTCCGTCTGCGCCGAGTAATTTGAGTTAATTTGAAGAAACTGTATTTTTGCTGGGAGACAGCAGCATTCTTGTCAATCCCCTAAACACCATGACCTCGCCACCAACGAACAAATGGATTTGCTCGTTGGAAAATGGATTTGCTGAAATTTATTCAGACTGACTCATCTCCATTTCCCTTCCTTTCATCCAATAGACATTCGTATCAGAGCTCTTGCGTTAATGAACCATCGTGACAACAGTGATACCAGTTGGGATTTTTTTATCACTAGGCACATGCTTCAAACAGACGCCTAGATTTTAATACAATCGATTCCAGGTGACAGGGTTGTATCTGAAGCAGTAACTATCATGGGACATATCACACGAGGTGGATATGACCATGACTGTACTTAATATCAATGACAGGGGTTGAATTTCGATATTAGGGAGCCGTCATTCTTCTAACTGCAGGTTATGTGAGTTTACCGGGGAGGATTTATTGATAATAGACCACTTTCAGGTGAACCCAACTCTCCCAACCATAATGGGGTTGAAATTGAGCAACAACATGGAGACAAAGCCTCCCCAGTTTCCAAGAAGCACAACCCCTGGAGTAAATTTGAATGCGAAGACACTGCTGGCACCAGAATTCAAAATCTTTCCACATCCAATATCACAATCTTGTCCAACTGACATGTCCCACGGTAAGGCATTTTTCAAATAGCATTTTTTTTCTAATTCACATAGTGGCGAATATGCATGACTGCAAACATCATAGAAAAATATAGCTCCTCCCAGGTAAAAAAGGTGAAGTGGAGTAACATCCACAATGTACATCAGCTGCATATTATGGCATACATATAGCAAATTAATGCAATTACACATGCAGGTATGCCGGCTGTCTTCAAGAGTCAAACTTCAGTGAGTGGGGTAACTTTGGCACACTATAACAACTATTGAACAGCTTCCAAAAATTTGCTCCGAACAAGACAAGCATCTTTGGTAGGCGAGTCAATATGGAAAGGTGTGATATAAATCCCTTCATTCACAACATTTGTAGAGCAACAACGATGTTGTGAGATTCTATTAGGGAAAGCGACTTCAGGATCAGACCGATGTTAGTCTGGTTGGTTATTCTGCTCACCTGGCTGAAGGAGACAGCACATCAGCAGGCTAATTTGACATGAAGAATTTCATTTTGCACGTGGTTTAGCTATGGTTGTGTAAACATGTGATCCCTGAAGATGTTCTCTTGAGACAAGCAGTGCTGTGCATGGCTGATCAGAACCTTGTGCAGTACACATACATAATTTAATAGTGTATAACTTTACTACAGCACATATTAAGTCACTACTATAAAAAGTCACCAGCTGATTAACTACGTACCGTTTACAATGGAATCTTGCAAAACTAATGAAGGGTTTTTAGACTTTGTGGCACTTTATCAAACTGATACAAGATTGCATGTAATGGCACGAATATGCGTGATTCTTTACAAGACATGTGCAATGTGGTTACTTCTTTCATATACAATGGAAATCAAACGTTGCTGGCACATCATCCATTCTTTATGTCCTGTTAAGAACAGTCCTATCATCAGCTGGTCACCAGGCATTGTCTTCTTCACAGCTTCCATTTGAAACATCACAGAGCATGGCAATGCACAACCAAAATCATCATCATCATGTAACTTTTGTAAGATTTCGACCTCCATACCATTCTAGCCAATAAGGAATAAATCCATTATATTTCCCATGACCAAGGAAATGACTGTTCATTTTTTGATGATACTTTGTTTCATATGCAACTTGTCAATCCAGTTTGGTTGACCGTGATGGTCAAGTGGCACCAAGTGGATTACTTGCCATCCTTGGTGCTGGCGTTGTTCACAAGATCTTTCCTGGGTGGCATTCTCTCATTCATTTTATCTAAGCTCTTTGCCTCCTCGAAGCCACTGATCTTGTGAGTGGGTGAGTACCCAGTAAGAGCTGAAAAGATAATAAGTAAGGAATTCAACCATAGTGCAAAATAAGACAAACAAGGCAACTGCATTTTCAGAAACAGAAGTTGCCTTGACGGAGGTACTAAGCAATACAACTCTCAGTAGAGAAAGCAAAAGCAGAGAATAGCTCGTTTATGAACCCATGAAGCCCACTATTCAGTTCCTTACCACAGTTTATGTATCCCATCACAAAGAGTGTATTAGGACCAGCAAAAGAACTTGCAGTCCTACTCAGTGAGCGCTGAAGTAACAAATCAAATGGGCCTCCTGGACACGTCATTTGCTTAGTCTCAGGACCGTTTGCGATGATTTCTAAATCTCTGTCTTGTGCTCAAGCACGACATTACTTCATGACTGACATTCATTTCTTGACTGACATACAGTTGAATATGTTTCATTGAATGTTTTTTTGCCGTATTAAACTAAGAATACTAGTATTTCAAGTGGAAAAGACAACCAGACTTGAAAGGAATGACACTGAACCACTGTTTACAAGGTGGGTTAGGATAAAACACCACAAAATGCCAGAGACCACAAAAGACAAGATTAAGAATGAAATAGGAACTTGTTAGGGAGAAAGTGCATCAGTTCCACAAGATTTGAACACCCAACCAACACTTACAATGTACAGGTGTTACTGAAACTGGAGGTGACCATAGAACATAACCTGCACATCAAACATGTTGCAGTGACAGAAGGTGTGAACGGCAGTCCTTCTTCACCCAGATTGTTACCCTTTCGCTGCATTTACCGAATGCCATTTCCTACTCCAAGTGAGATCTATATAGACCAAGTGCTGCCATCTATCCTCAGAGACACCAACTAATGCATCTCATGTGCAAAAAGGTAGTTTACAGGGGTACCGCTGGGTGTGAAGCTATCAGTAATTTTGGTCTTGACGAGAACTTGTCATATGCAGCGAAAGGGTTACCGTAAATCACAGGTAGGGTACTCATACAAGGTGTGTATTCCACTTCCACGGGTGGACTTGTCGTATCCCTAAATGTATCAAAATCTGACTTCAGGGACACTTTGAGCCATCCAGTGAAGCATTTCAACACCACAATACAAATACCCAAACTAAAGGCCTGAACCCACTGTCGCTTTTTCACGTCGCGTTTTCACGCTGGCCTACAAAAGATTTCTACCATTGAAAAAGTAGCATCAAATTTCTACGGCCGGTGAGATCGCCCTGTTTTGTCACTCTCTGCCACAAAAATCATGTCAGTGGGTACAGGCCTTTATCCTTACTGTAATCAACAGGCCTAATGTGGCTCAAAGGTTTTATTGGGAGTCACATAACAACACTGGGACACATCACACATCAACGAGGAACTGCCATTCAATTGTGCAATATAAAACAACAGCTAAGTAGGGAGACGATGCAGTTAGTATTTGACCATCATTCGCCATTTAATATGTCTTCCAGTTCCATGGATTGACAACACATTTCAGGGGCTGATATTTGTGACCTAACCCTAACACATTTTAATGACCTAATCAGCACATTTCAGGGGCTGATATTTGTGACCTGCATCATTATAGGGATTATACCCTATTGAATGCAGAAATGACATGGTAGATATCTCATCCACATACCATTATTATTTCGGTTCTTCAGCAGATCCATTTCCGAGACGAAATCACGGAGGTAGGAGACTGACAGGCCAGCTTTCTGAACACAAATCAGCAGTGTTTTTCCATTCCTTCATAATCATGGTGCATTTAAACTTCTATTTTATTCTATTAATAATGTAACTTGGGCTAGCACATATCAATGTCAGGAACAGACATATCAATGTCAGGAACAGATTCGCATGCCAGAAATTTTGGTTAGTTAAACCTAGGGGGAGGGAGGCCTGGATAAATCTACTAGTGGAGTGGAGAAGAGCATAATGCATTTCGATATCGGCATAAGTGGCACAGATCTGGTGATCTTTTCTTGAAGTCTGCTCAGGCCAAAAGTCAACTCAGGAATGCGAACAGTTAAGGATGACTGGTGCTTGAAGACAAATGGTATGGGACACCAGGAAAGGGGAAAGCACATACACAGGCACCATGAACAAGGTTGGGGGATACTTAAGACTGTAGTCTGAAGACTGAAATCTTTGTCTTCATTTAAATAGATTACCACACTGATTTGTTCAACATTTGAGGATACAACACTATGAGTAAAGGATAGAAATTGGTTTACTCAGCGAAATACTGATATCTGGTTTGTTATCAATACCAATCAAAGGTCTACCAGTCTATCAGCTCAGAAGTTAGAAATTTACAGCCAACTGAATTCCATTGCCAATTACCCTATTCAACCACTGTTTGTAATGGGAATGGGGCCAGATTTAAGTTCTTCCAGAGCACCACATAGAAACAATGGTCTCCATAAAATCTAACAATAACATAACTGGAATGATATCATCATTAACTTCAACACAGAATAAGCTGTAACGATAACACACGATGCTCATAACTACCAACAGAATGTTATTTGTGTGATTGCAAACTCTAATCTCTATTGTGACAACATGGGACTCACCACTCTCAAGAGTCTCCCGACCTCCCGATAGGGCACCCAGAGGGAGTAAACCGTTTGGAGTAAGACCCTTGAGTTGTAGAACATTTTCACTCTCCTGTCTGAAATCACAAGAAGATTAATGAAATAACTTACCATTGGTGAGTGTCTCCTTGCCCCCTGACAAGGCACCAAGAGGTAGCAGACCATTTGGTGTGAGACCTTTTAGTTGGAGCACACTTTCACTCTCTTCCCTGAAAAAGTGCAAGATCAGCTGAAAATCCTGCATAGTGCCTACAAAATAACCCTCACACGGAGATTGAAAAAGAAACATAAAATAAAGCTGTATTGTCATCATACTAGTTGACATCCCCATTATTATTATTATTTTCCAAACATTATAGTGCCCTTCCCAGTATAAATACAGCTCAAAGGCACTTTACAATAGATTATACAAATAATATAGACTGATAAAAGAGATTGTTTTAAAACATCGTGATAATGTACATGTAACAGGTGCTCAAAATATTCATTAACTTTTTGTTGATCAGGGGCAATTCAAGAGTCATGATCAAGGTGTTATTTCGGGATTGCAATTGTCATCAGGAAATTGAATGTTCAAAATCTCCACATATTACCATGAAACTACCAGAGCATCAACTGCCTACATGTCTTCCTGAAGAAACCCTCCTACCTCATGACAATAATGACATCGATGTGACATACCTCAGTACAGTGAAGACACGAGCCATTTTGCCAATGGCTCGGATTTTGTTCCTGATGACCTCCTTTCTAGCTGCGACTGAACCACCTTCAAAAGAAAGAGAACATGTACATCTTTATAATTCGATTCTATTACATTTGTGACATTTACGTTCATTTATTATTTCAGACTTTTATGAATTCTATAGTTATGGCACAGAAGCTTGTTTTATTTTGAAATAACATTTGCATGAGCATCACACCAAGTTGTGTATGCTTTATTCCTGAAGGATGGGCAGTAATATTCTTTCAGAGACCTCAATTGGGGAAATAAGCAAATTAGGTCAACATCTCACATCTCTTACACAAATTCAGAACAGACTATAATGAAATTATTTTTATATCAGGTGCCATATTGAAGTGATATCCAGTCATTTTGAAGCAGGCTTAATAGATGATTTTCAATCGGGATCAAATACATGTATATCTGCAGAGATGCATCTGCAGAGTCCTCTTGCCAAAATTGTCAAACCAATTGACTGACAAGTCTGGAGCAGGAGATAAATGTTCCATTGCAATCATCGACAAGCGATGGACCACTAGTTCAAAAATTTAACCCGTTCTAGTTTTTCAAAACTTCATCATTATCATTATCTAACCAAGACCTGCAGGCATGAGATCATGATTTTCAATTGGTTGCAGGCAAAGTTTGTTGACAAGAGGACTGTCCTACATCATATACATTTTACGTGAGAACTGGCACGTCCAAGGAACCACATTCAACATAATTACTAGAACATTGGTTGGGGCAACAATTACGATGGCAACATGACTATATAACCTCCTGATCTTAGTAATCTAAATCTCTAAAGCAGAACACAAGATTGGACTACACCAGCTAGTCAAGGTAGCTATTCTAAACAACCTGAAATTGAGGTTTTGTTATTTGAAGGAATCTATAATACATGTCCACAGCACAGTGCCAAATGAGAAATCTTACCGTAATTCCAAATGAGCGTACGTAAGGTTCCATGAAGGGGACCAACATAGGATTGCGATACATTAAACAAACAGAAAAGTGCTTTAGTATTTCATAATTTACCCCGGGATAAACAAAGAATATCAGAACATCTTGTATTATGTGGCATAGGGGTCCAAAATTTCATGTGTGAACCTGCCAGTGGACAAGTGGATGAGAACACAAGAGAACGACCAGTTTAAGTAGCTGTAGACTGAGTTTAAACTTATGGTGGTTGTGGTACATTACAGTGAGCTGATTAGGTCCGTAGATGGGGCCATCCATACAGAGGACCTGATGAATAGTACTAAGATCAGGAGGATGCACTGCAATGCCTCTGTCAATTAACATCTCCATCAGAATACTGTAACCAACCATCAAATCATATGATGTATAATGTTATCAAAACTGATATTGACTTGACAAAGCCTGCACTCTCAGTAACAAAATCACATGGCTGCATCAGGGATCAAACAGAACACACATCATCCATCTTGTCAAAATCAAAATATTGTTTGCACAACAAAGAAACAATGACTGCTATAACTGAATAGTCATGCCATCGAGGGTCAGATTTTAAGGGATTTTGTACATGTTCGATCAGTCCTTTTTGCTTTTTCTAGCCGCAGGTTCAGCATCTAATTCTTTCTATTCTACTCTACAGCCCTAAAATCTAACCCTGCAACATGTCATAATATATTCCATCCCCTGGCAATGTAAGAAGCAATAGGATTTAGGAAGTTATAGTGCAAAAAACTAGTTATTAATCTTATCACCGAGAAGAAATTGTGAGAATGAAATTTGTGTGAAAAGATTTTTGAACCGCACCACCAAGTGGCATCTGAAAGTCAAGTGGGTTTCCAAGCGAGTCACAATCAATTTCTGACTCAGTAGCCTCTTAGTTTGGAATAACCTGCTTCAAGTTCATGAAAGAAGACAGCTTCTTTTCCCACATCACAACTCCACCATGTTTCAGACACCACTCTTATGCATCAGTATTATGTGTTTGTGAAGTTACTAATATACTTCTACTAATTTAACATCTGCCGATACATACTTTGAAAAAGAATATTGTTTTATTTGTGTGCAAAAAATGTCCCTGAGAATGTTAAAGCCTATTTGGTAGGGGGAGATCAAGTGTCATAACTGTGAAAATCACTGTAATTCAAATATCTGGAGCAACTGTCATTTGCTTCTCGGCAACTTGTAAGTTAGTTGAAATTCTCTCCACACCAGGCAGCAGGAATGAAGCCATCCCACGCCAATTCTTCATACATACACAACCAACTTTGTTTAGTCAAATTCAAGGCCAAAGAAAGGCAAGCCAAGTAATTTTTCTTCAGTTAAATAATTTGGGGTACAATAGCACAAGCAGGGCATATGGAACAACAACCTAGTTCTGGTTTGCAGGAATCCTCTGCTGAGTTGTCAACCTGCTAAGTGAAGGGAATACAAGGGTATCACAGTGCAAGACAGGGGGCACGTAGCATTGTGATGTGAGAACTCTCAACACCAAGAAAAGTGAAGTGAGTAATCATGAAATAAAGAAGATTTAGCTTAGCTTAATGTGCAACACACAGATTTGACCAAAGCATAATGTAATGTTGACTCTGAAGTACGTCAAATATTGATGTGTATGAAATCTTGATGTCTGAGGGCAAGAAACATTGTATTAGAGCAATTTTATATGAAAACCAGAAAGTTGAAAACATTATATTTGTTAACCTTTCATGAGGATTACCATTGACTGCATAGACAAATCCTGCGAGAGTGAGAACCTTACTTTGATACTTACCAGTACGTTTCAGTAGGATTGACCAATATCAGGGGTTGATTTTCAACTGTTTTGTTTGTTGTATTTTGTTTTGCAGATCAGATTATAGTGCAGCAATGCAATAGTTTATCACTGCATTGTTAATGTTACTGTCCGTGCTTTGGTTTTTAACTTTTCCTCACCCTTTCACCAAATATGACAACTTTGTGTGCCAGTTGTAAGGGGTAGGTTAGAGTGAAATGTTATCAATGAGAAACTGTCCTTAGTTTAATGCCTCAGAGGTGCTATGCTAACCATTCAAATTGAGGATGCTTGCGCATATCTGTTATCAGTTCGTAGAATTTCTAACAATTTATAGGGTCCCCTACATTCTCTTCATAATGACAGTCCAAGACATTTAACAAGATGGCACAAATACTGCACTGATGTCCATGCACTTCTCTTTTTTGAACCACCTGTCTGTGATTGACTTTAATTGCTTTTTTCTTGATCTTGATCTCCCTTCAAGTACAGTTGAAATCGAACCCTGACTATGTTTTAGGTCCAACAGGATAACTCCACGGTGGATGGGGAAGGTAGCAAGACAGAACAACAGCAACTAAAGTGTTTTACACTGGGTCTACATCTACCTGTCAACTGAACTCATCAGCATGCGGAGTGCTGCGGGTCATACAGTTTACATGTGCACTGTACTAGTCCTGGATAAATCCTCAGAGTCCAAAATCACTAGTGCCATTGGTGAACAAGAACAGTTTTGTGTCCAGCATTTAAGATAACAGTATTTTCTCATCAACTGAGGCTCATTTATCCAAGATAACCCTAGAGCACAGGGGACATCCACAAAAAACATCCAAACTTCAAAATTCTACGGTCACAGTGCAAGCACCACAGGTTTCAGGCAAAGCATAGTAGAGATTTGGAGTCTGAATGCTTAGCGTGAAAGCCACCAACAGTCCTTGAAGACTTAACACGAACAATACCTAACATTTCCGTTAACAGTAGCCAAACTACACTGAGGTTTTCAACTGAAATCAATGTCCTACTGAATGGCCAGAAATCGCCCTCGATTCATAAGTGTTTGGGATGATATCAAGCCAAAACACAAAAGGTACACAACTGTGTATCCTCAATACTTTGCGGTAAGACAAGAGCGGGTGATTTTCAAAGCTCTAAATCTACAGTTGTGTGAATAACTACAATATCTCCTCTAAAAACTGGGGCAAGATCACAGACAACATCTGAAAGGTGTGACTTCTTTTAGATCAATAAGTGAAAGCAGAAGAAACACAACCATGTTCCAAAATTTGCAAACTCAGGCACTCTCGACAACCTATGAGACAATACAGCAAGAAATACACCTCATGACTGAATGACCGAGAAAATTTGGTGACATCTTCTGATGACTGCATCACTATTTGAAAACCAGCACGCATATTGAAATCATTTTGGAAAAGGACCTGTGCATTGCATTTACCACCATGTATCTGAAGAAGCACTCAGACTTCCATGGGGTAAGGGAGTAGACCAAATTACCCATGATGAAATAAAATTCAACAATATTACAAGCTTCAGGGACAGCTAACATCTTTATACTGCAGCAACAAGAGTACCTAGGAAAGTCTGTCAATTGCAAATGCGGCTGTATTTGAACATCTGTTTAGTTGAGAGTGGTTCTAAGCAAGATTACAGGCACACAAGCCATCATCTGCACTGTATGTATTGAAGGGGCACTGACATATTACACAGAAGACAAGCAAGCAGAAGTAACCAAGACTATGCATCTGAACATTTCGCAGAATTGAGACGATAATCAGGTAATGACACCATCCAACTACCTGCAGCTGTGGACAAGAGAGTACAATGAAACCTGGCTGCAATCAACATGAGACATGCCAACATGGCCAACATTCAGAGACATGCCAACAACACCAGTGGAAATCAAAGCAGATCATGAACCAAACACACCAGTTTAAGAGGAGTTCTGATGACATGGATTGCCCTGTTACACTTATGAATGAGTAAAATATGCCTGGCTAAGGAATATTTGCCTACACTAAGTAACATCCTTATTAGTGGCGAACAGTCGCACTACTGACTGTGCACAAGTTACTTTTAGGAAAAGCAGTGCATCTCCAGCAGTGGTTAATAAGAAGGACTGTCACACTCTGGACACAAAACTTGAACTTACCATCCGTAAATTTAGGCACTCGTGCGGACTTACCATTACGAACACCTGGTTGTAATGCATGCGAAGTCAAGGTAATCCACGATGAAAAGAGAAAACAATGCACCCTGTGACATCACGTAGACAATACCAGGATGGTGTCCAATCTACTAATTTTGGAATTAACCATGCTAGTTTTATTTCATGATCTGTTGTCGGTGTCAACGATTACTGTCAAAATAATGTCACTACACTTCCACAGACAACACTCAACAAAGGAATACATTTATAGTGTGAAAAACTTCTGATGAAATAATAATGGCAACCATGCCACACAACCTAAGACTTCTATTCCAAAAGTGAACTAAGAGAGCAGCACCACTAAAATGGAAGCTTAAGGCCAACTCAAGAGATGCATTTCTTCTCTACAAATGATTTAACAACTGAAATAGTGAAAAGATGTAACATATCGTTGCAATAGCCACTTCAAAGAATACCCGGTACCTGGAAATTTAGATGTGGGCTATTATTTGTGAATGACAAGGATTTAATACTGACACTTGTGACAGAACATCCCACAAACCATGCATGCAATTCTTGATATTACCAGTACTGCCCTTGACACAAAGAACACAACATGTATCAATGAAATCACTACAGCAGATTTCTGAGCATTTCCACTAGGAGCAAAGCAACTCAAAGGTGTGACAGAAAATTATAAAACCTATTATTACTAGGTACATGTTTTGCAAGTTTGCATGGCTCACTTTTTGGTTACGTAGGAGCCCATCTCCCAGGTCTCATCCAAAATTCAGTATCTCATTCAATTGCTGTTATCACACTGCACAGCACGAGCCTCAGTGTCAGAAGAGCCATGACCACAACGAATGTGGCAGCAAAAACAGAACAGTTACCTCCACCACATTCTGTGTTACGAGTGTAACATTTACAGTAAATGTTGGCTTAAATGCATGGAATGGGTTAGCCTTAAGTTTTATCTAACAGAACAAAGGATCACTTGTGAGACATTATTTATGTTAGAGGGAATAAGATTTGGTGGAAGAAAGTTCCATTGTAGTGGGCACACTTCATCGCTAGATAAGACCACAACCAAAAGAATTAGAAGACTTGTTTCTAGGAGGAAAACAAAAAAAGAAAATTATACCCAAGAAAATGAATGTTATCAAGTTTGAAAATTATTCGGAGTTTCATAAATAAGGAAGTAAGTTTATGATAAAAATTATTCTTAAGTGGTGATTGGTAAATGCATGCTTATTGTATAGCTGACGTGCTAAAGATAATCTTCCTTGCAGAAAAGCCAGAGATTTCTGCAACATACCTTGACCACTTTCTGTCTCAGCATAGGGTTGTAAATAGAAATATTTATACAGACGGTAAGACAAAGACAAAATCAATTCTTGGCACCACAAGAACATATCTTCTTTTTTACAATCATGGCAACTGGATCATACAAACGGGTATACCAAGTAAAAAATATACACTCAAACATTTCAGAGCAATATGAAGCCAAGTAATAACTGTCATCAGCACCATATGAGATTCCAGCAGCACCAGTTCATGAAAAACAGGCTCAAATTCCATGCTTGCAGAAGAGATCCAAATACAGTAGAGGGAACCCATGAAAGATGACAAACTAAGATTTAACAGAAGAACATTGCAAGTCTTCTTTGGGTTCTAAAGGCTCAGGACATACTGCACGCCATTCAACATCAAAATTGCACCAAATGTGTCGAAGTGTGAAAAATGTTCCAAAACAAGAACATGATAAATTGTGAATAAAACATCGATTCCAATCTTACTTTCAATGTCATTGGCATAATTGCCAAAACATAACCCTGAATGACCAAGTTGCTCATGATTGTAAAGTGAAAACTGAAAGTGTATAGGCATTAATTATCAACGTGCACTATACATGCACATGTTTCATTTCAAATGCACTGAGGCAAACATAAAGTGCACCCTGCAAAAAATCATACAAGCAGGCCATTATTTTGTGACATTCTTCACATTACTCTAGGACGATTCTCATTCATGTCTTAGTAAGCCCACAGTTACTTCAACAAAACCGCTGAAGGGTCCACAGTAGACCTCTCTAGAACTGACTTGTACTGATTAGTCACGCACTTACAAAATGAAACACTATAACAGCTACTGAACAACAATGCCATGGTCACCAGTGCAAATGCTACGATAAGAAGCAATTCACTACTCTTAAAATAGTCCGCATTAACACAGGCTAACACAGAACATCCACCAATGGGGCCTTGTGGAGTAACCAGTCCAAGGGTAGCTTCTCTGCTACAAGGAGTCATGTGCGACCACATGTGCGAATTAGATGTGGGTGTCGTACACACACATGTGCTGTTTAACATTGTAAAACACTGTGGAATACAAGACAACTAGTTTCACATCCGCTTAATCCACATGCAAAAGTCTAACTGCCAAAATGACCTAGACCACTGCCTACCTTGTTCAACCAGTGGCAACCTCACACGCACAGGACTAATGTTAACTCTACTGAAACAAAACTGCTGCTTCCATTCAACAATGTCATTATTTTTATATCATCATTAGATTTAAATGTAGAGTAACAAATTTCAGGATCCTCACCTTCGAAAGTGTCATCATCTTCTCGAATGAGTTCATCATCTGAGCAGATATTCAAAACATTCACTAACATCTCTGTCACTGAAATACATAGAGAAGAGAGAACTATGGTATCTGGACATTATCAAAACGATTGATTTAATACCCATTCTCTCTGACTCGGTTCAATATTTCAAACAATAAACTTGAAATAATGAACTGATGTTGTTTGCATTAGTAGGCCGACTGGACCTACCTTTCTCTCCCACGAATGGAAGTGACCAGGTGAACACGTCCATGAAATTTGGCAACCAGTACGGATGTGGTGAGCAGTTGAACTGCCGGATGTTCATCACATTGTTTTCATACTTCAGTATGGCAGCTGAAAACATAAGGACACAGAGCTTAGACAAATTCCATCAGATCAGGCATGGTGGTTACTCTTTACTGATTATGTCACGTTACTGGCATGAAGGCAAGTGACTTCATAGACCCTACACAACTCATTCAGAGGTGGAAATGATACCCTTATAAAACAAATGTTACCAAGATCTGTAGAAATGACTGAATGCCGCAAGACACCATTTGCATGGATATTGACACACAGTCTGCACAGAACATGATAGATTCGATTTCAAAGCAGTAACACTTGTTACATTACCTTTGTTATTATATACATCCAGGTAATTAGGTGCAGAGAACATTGTGATTAGTGATGGGAATCCTGTCACCTGACTTTTTCTGTACATGCGGTAACTGCAATGCAAAGTTTTCACTTGAATAATTCCTTATCAAAGATAAAATGCATTTCTGCAAACTATGATATGACATGGGAAAAGTGTCTAAATAAGCGTGAAACAGGTAATGCTGATAGCCACAGAATATTGCAAGCCTGACAAATGTTCTCAAACAGAACCCCTAAAAGATTGCATACCAATCAAATGTGTCTCAGTCAAGCGGTTGAAAAACACGGACCAAAGGTTGACGAAGAAGCAAAATCAGCTCTTCACCACTCTGGCCTTCTTCTCGTAACTTACCCAGCATCCTGTGCTTCATGTGCTCTGATTATTGACAATAAGTTGTTCTGCTGTAAGAATTCACAACAGGCTGCATAGCTGGAAAAAAGCAGGAAAATTTCTCTCAGAAATGGTAGCTTATATCAACAGAAAGATGTGATAGATATCACGAGCCCTATAAAATTCAATGCCAAGGCGATACACAATTTAGGGATATTTGAGATTTTTCAAGCCGGCAATTCGACCAAGTTGGCCTCTGAAAAGTTTGTGGAAACATTTTCAGTGCACATGCAATGAAATGTAGACTGGAAAGAATGAACTACATGTATCTAGTATTAGCAAAAATAGATAAGAAAAATTCTTTACCTATAGAAATATGAACAACCTCTAACACTATTATGAGTAAAATGTTCTGCAGTTTTTTCGTTGCCGAAGTCTTCCAATGGATCTGACCATAGCAAGTCGCACATGGGTCCATATGCTGGGGGCTCCTTGAATCTGTCCAACTGCGAAGAGAAAAAGACATTATATTTAGAGGTCAGAAGGTAGGCGACAAAATAACAACAACCACCTGTGTTGACATGCATCAAAAGAAACATTTGATAGCGAATCATTTGCTCTGGACTTCTGATCCTCTGTTCATACACATTATGTCAAGGTGCTACACTACACTACATCAACCAATACTTCACATGTGTCATATAATCAGATGAACGGTAAACCAACAAAACTATGACTACGAGATATGCTGCTTCAGCATGTTCAGTGACTTGCACTGATCAACGAAATGTTCCATTCTGAAGTGATTCAGAGAAAATGAAGAGAACAATTTATTATCCATGTGGCATATTTCCCAGTGCCATAATATTCCCAGTCATGCTGTCAGTCAAAAACAAGAATGGAGTGCCGTATTCCCAGTCATGCAGTCAGTCAAAAACAAGAACTGACAATCACACGCTCTACGCCATAGTAATTCACCCAGGTCCTCTATAGTGAAGCACTCCCAATATCTACCTGTACACACAGCATACACATCCAACATAGCACTCTCCACAACAATGTTACTCATTGGATACTGCATAGAGCAATCCATCCATGCAGCCATGAGCCTTTTACCCATGTGTGATTATAACTGCCTACCCACCCCCACACATGACAGCACCCGGAGAGGATTTGTAGGCAAACAATAGCACCATCAGCCTCCTACATGCATCAGAGAGAGCCAGAGAATCACAAGTCATCCTCTTGTTCCAGATGCACTGCCGCTACTATTATCTCGTCTTGACTGTAACAGCTAACAGGGTTTGTTGCTATGGCAACAGCCTAACTATACCCATAGGGACTTTGTTTATAAAGGCAATATTATGCATCCTCCATACAGGATTAATGCGTCTTCCTAAGGAAGGATTTCGGTCAAGATTATTCTTTCTGTCTCACTGGTGAGATGTAATGAGGGATCAAATCAAGTAGTTGCACTGATCGACGAGAATGGCATTGACAATATTCAGATTGATACTGCGATGTTGGCTGCAACAAGTGCAGTACACGTTCATCGGGCTCTGTACCAATTACCTATTCAGTTGCCAATGACACCCACAGCTCGATACATAGATTTTCTTCATTAACAGCTGGCCTGGCCAATAAAAGATCTTTCTCGGCATACAATGGCTGTAATAGATGTTTCCCTATAAATTCAAGCACTTAAAATGTATCGGCAGATCAGGACGTACTGGTGAGTAGAAGCGATGGCTACAAGAGCAGTACTACCAATGATACACAATACAATGCTAACCAGAGATATTGTGAAGTAGCACCATGGGGAATTGGCGTGCAACATGGACATCTTTACCAACAGCATTGGCAAGACTGGGCCAGTAAGAAAAATTTGTGATCCATTGGGAGGAGATCAAGAAGAAATAAGTGGTTGGACTGCCATGACTGCTCGCTGCAAACCGTGGCAGAAACTGCTGCAATGGAAACAGCGCTTAACCCATTCATCAAAATAGAAATCTCAATTCAGAATGCAGAATGTACAATCTCATTATTACTCAATACATTGGCCTAGAACTAAGATCATAAATGGAATGGAATTGCAGATTGGCAAAATTAACTGCATTTTCCAATTGAGGTCATCAATACAACACAGACAACGGACAAAAAGCACAAATTCAGCAAGTAAAGTACCATGTTTCTATGCCCATGATCCATCACCCGATAAAAAAAGACTTGAATCTGCACACAACTGACCAACATTACAGTTTAATACCAAAAGTGCACCACAAACCATTCAAAAGTGCACCACAAATCATTCAATCAATACAGCAGTCCGGCTCACCAAGCAAGGTTAATAAAAAGTCTGATTACAGTATCACTGTTTCATAAACTGCAAGTGCAACCTAGGTTGTTTAAAAACAAATGGCAAANCGAAACTTCGTGTTATATGGTGATAAAATTACGACACTGCAAGGAGCCCGTGAAGCACTGCAGAATGCACACACGCATAGGCACGTAAGCCTCCTGGTCTGAGGTTGGTTTGGGCCGAGAAAGTTGCCGAGAAAGTTTCCTAGCTAACACAAGAGTCTCCGCTCGACCACTACGTGGCGTGGCGGAGACTAAATATGTGGTTGGACTGCCATGACTGCTCGCTGCAAACCGTGGCAGAAACTGCTGCAATGGAAACAGCGCTTAACCCATTCATCAAAATAGAAATCTCAATTCATAAAGCAGAATGTACTATCTCATTATTACTCAATACATTGGCCTAGAACTAAGATCATAAATGGAATGGAATTGCAGATTGGCAAAATTAACTGCATTTTCCAATTGAGGTCATCAATACAACACAGACAACGGACAAAAAGCACAAATTCAGCAAGTACCATGTTTCTATGCCCATGATCCATCACCCGATAAAAAAAGACTTGAATCTGCACACAACCGACCAACATTACAGTTTAATACCAAAAGTGCACCACAAACCATTCAAAAGTGCACCACAAATCATTCAATCAATACAGCAGTCCGGCTCACCAAGCAAGGTTAATAAAAAGTCTGATTACAGTATCACTGTTTCATAAACTGCAAGTGCAACCTAGGTTGTTTAAAAACAAATGGCAAAACCACTATGCAACCATATCACATGACCTATTTACATGGGAAGGATGCAGATAATGAAAAATCAATCTTGCTTTCTAGTCAAGTCATTCACATGCACTTCAATATAATAATGATGAAATATGATAACTGGCATCATATTTGACTGAACAAATCCAAAGCACCAGAAAAAAAAACGTTTTGATCTACTTACTACTAGCTCATGGAGTCAGATTCATTACTTTTTTATTTGCCGCCGGGAATGTGCAACATGTTACTCAATAACAGACTGATGATAGTGTGTGAACAGTGAACATGGTGAAGTCTGTACACTATAAGCCCACGAGCAATGGAATCCACTGAGCAGTGAGGAGTGAGATGAAAATGGCTTAGGTGGCAAAAAATAAGGCTGATAGTTGGAGAAAACAGTGTCATTCTGCCAAATAAGGGAGAAGTGTTCTTATCTCAGGCATGTTAGGTTGCTGACCATGTAAAATTGTAATGAATGTATTTCGACATACCTTCCTAATGTCATCTAACGTGTGAATTTCTGGTGAAAGACCTCCATGTACACAAAGGAATTGCTGGTTCATCAACGCTGCTAACGGTAGGCAATCGAAGGCTTCCATACAGGCATCGTATATACTTTCACTGTATTTTATTTTACCTGAAAAGACAAATGAGGCAGCTGCGTTAAAGAACACTCTCTGTTCTCATATAATACAAAGCAGGACCACGAATTTCACAGGCTGAGTATGACCAATACTAGAAATTTTTGAGCAACACAGACTTTTTAACATTAGCACGACAGGTCATTCTGAGAGCGACAGGTCATTCTGAGAGTAGAGTAAACCTAAGTTTTGTAGCATTTGACACTCCAGACACAAAAAGGTCAAAGTTGGTTGCTTTCTTTCATTCTGAACATCAGTGAACAGGTTGCTCAAAACCCTATGAAGAATAGAGGATGAAAAAAACCCCCACTGAATCAGTCATACTTACATTCTTGTTTAAATGTGAAATACTCTGTAAGATGCCTACATTCATGGTTACCTCTAAGCAGGAACAATGTGTTGGGATATACTAATTTCAATGCCCAAATATATAATACACACTGAAAAAGAAAGACAACACTTGTACAGTTATTCTTGAATCATTTACACACAGTACTTTATGGTACTGAGAAGTGATAACCTGCTGAGCATGTCCACAAACTCAGGCACAATCAGAACTAGTCAGGAGTCAATGAGTTAAAACACAGGAACAATGTCAATTTATTGACAATTTAAAAGCCAACATTCAGGAGCTTCCTTTCATACTTTCAATTTTTCAGACAATGGGTAGGATCAAATAAATCAATAAGTTGCTGATGATCACCCCAAGGGGCAAGAGAGATAATCAAACCAAGGTGGATCCACAGTACGACATGCATAATATGAGAGTTATTGAAATCATCAATTTGTGTTTGAATCAAACTGCACTGGGAACAAGAGCAGCAAGCAAAGCATAAAGTCAAAGTCATTTCTTTAGCATAGAAAAGTTTTTTTACGTCCAGCAATTTCAATGCATTTTGCATTGAGCACTATGTATCAGCATCTGGTTGCCTCTCTTGGTACCATCAACACTTCTATCCCATCTCCCCAGGACTCAATCCTTCAACAATATTGTTGTGTACTGCTTTTTCATGAACCGAGCAAAGGTAAACAGAGCAAGGGCACTGTTCATAAAGCATGTGAATGTTATGGCTGGTTTTGCGCCAACAATCGAGGAGCTGGTTTACTGTTTCAGGATATCATCAGTTATGCTTTTCACCTGCTCAGCTACACTGGCTACACTGCATACACTGTGTGCATCAGCCTGGTGACTCTATCTTATCAGAGATGAAATCAGCTGTCTGCTTGCCTGGCCTAACCACTTGGGTACGGAAATGTAAGCTTGGACACTTGCTGCATTTCCATCGACCAAGCACTCTTGAGTTATCAGTGACATTTCAAACAATTCAATGGGCAACAAATACTTGCGAGTGGACAAGCTCTGTCAGTGTGACAAACTTTCCGATGGACAACAGGTCTAATCAGAATCTCACACTCAGAACAATCAGGTGACAGAGTAAGATTGTATTTGTATACAGAGAGGGCATGATTCTTCTTACCTCTATGCTGAAGTATCCTCTATCTACATAATCTCCTAAAAAGAGGTAGCGTGTGGTAGCTGGTGAACCACCCACTTCAAACAATTTCATAAGGTCATAAAACTGTCCATGTATATCACCACACACTGCAACGAAACAAAGAACAGTAAGAGGGAATGACATGAATGATGGTAGTTGCAATTATAATAGCAACTTTTTCCTAAAATATCCTCAAAAGCAGCTAGAAGGCAATGTAGCATGCCACAGAAAACACAAAGCCAGGGGCACCTGTTCATGAAGTGTAGGTCGGCTCCACTTGTGCATGACCACCAGAATCTGAATAACTGAAATAAAGGCTCGTCTACAGATCATACATTTGTTCAAAACATCATCATACATTTGTATGATGATGTCCAAGCTTGTTTGTCGATTTCTGTCTTGTGACAATGCAGCTAAAATTTTGAACATCATCATACATTGTTCAAAACAGCATCATAGACTTGTATGATGATGTTCAAGTTTGTTGCGGATTTCGATCTACAGTCCAACATTCATGGACATTGTATGATGAAGTATGATGGAGAAAGGATAATGTTGGATGCTGTTCAAGTTTGTTGGGAAAACCGTCCACACGATCATACATTTGTCCCTGAACATCATCACACATTTTTTGGGGATGTTTTGCATTGGCAAGATAAAACATGCAGCTAAAAATTTGAACATCATCATACATGTTCAGGTTTGTTGGGAAAACAGTCCACACGATCATACATTTGTCCTGAACATCATCACACAAATTTGAACATCATCATACATATGTTGGTTGCTGTTCAAGTTTGTTGGGAAAACAGCCTACACAATCAAATATCTGTCCATGAACATCTAGATACATATATATAAAAGAGTAGGGCGATTTTTGTCACGCTAAAACTCTGCCTTCTTGCCGTTGGACTCGTGAATCTCTGGTCTGTAATGAAGGACGTACATCTGCACTGTGTCCACGAACCATCAAAATACAAAGTTTTGTTTTTTAAACTGTTAAATTTGATCGGTGTTATTTCGTCGATTTCGTCACTGTTTCGAGTGCTGGGGAACCCCCGCCCGTGACGTCACAGGATACCCAGTTCCCATGGTAACGCCAATCAGCGTCGTTCGAATCAGCTTCCCCATACGTCACGAATCAGCCCGTCATCGACACGTATGACGTCCGTCATTCAGTGATGACGTCGTCATGTCCTACACCAAATGCCGTTGAAAAGGTCATCGCCACGGCAACCTGTCATCAACGGGCTTTCCCCATTCGAGTGCTGGGGAAACCCCGTTTATGACGTCACGGGATACCCAGTTCCCATGGTAACGCCAATCAGCGTCGTTCAAATCAACTTCCTCATACGTCACGAATCAGGCTGTCGCGGGACTGACATGACAGCGAGTTCGATTGGAACCCAAGGATCGATTGGAACCCAAGGATCGATCGGATCGGTTCGATCCGCAACGGAACTTCACAGAAACCGAGGGTAGCTACCCACATGACGTCATATTTGACGTATCGTAGGAGCGTTGAACGCGACTGGTCCACGTGACAAAGATGGCGGCGTTAAAATGTACAAAAAAATTGTGCTTTTTTTTCGCGTTTTGTCACATTCCTAGGGACGAATTAAGTCAAATATGACGTCAAAAGAGTAGCTAACCGCGGAATTTATGGAGTTCGGCTGCGACTCGATACGATTGAGTTGAACCTTGGGTTCCAGTTGAACTCGGCCTTGGAAGTCCACCTCGACCAGTCCTGCAGATAACGAATGATCACATGTTAATCATCTGCACGTCACGGCCCTCGAGTACACCAATCGAGCTCGCCCAATGGACCAACCCGCGCTCTTCACGACTCGTCATCGACGGGTACTTTGCTAGTCATCATACAAATGTATGAGGATGTTTTGAACAAATGTATGATCGTGTAGACGGGCCTTAAGAGAAATCTTCCCATGGCTGTCAATGGTCCACCTAATTTGCAATTCGACAGCAGAATTTCATTGATTTCCTAGTATAAATAGTATTGACCACCATCTTTGACCAATTTTACTACATTGTATACTACACCTATCACCATGACAAGGGAATTGACCTTCATTTGGCCAGAATAGAAAGGTAAATAAACTTGATGCCAAATGGTGACCATTTTTATGAGCACCTATGTTGAGGTAGCTGATCAGTTGATGTTTTTCAATTTCATTTGATGACTTCAATGATGATGCTGGAAGTGGTTTTTTAAACTGACTCTAACGAATCTTTTTTCCATTTCAAAGTTGCATAGCTGGCACTACGGACAGCGGCAGTGATCTGACTGACAATAATGAACCACGAAAACCAGGGCAGTAAAATGCAATTGCAAGCCTTTATACAAGAAGAAAGTATACCGGTACTACCAACCATTTGTTGACACTGGGCAAAGATCAATACCTACCAGTTCAGCGACAATCAACGATCAATGTAAATCCCAGGGTATCATTCATGCAGTTTTGAACAATGTGGAGACTACACTATACTGAGATGAGATTCAAGGCCTCATGCCTTCTGGCTATCTTCTTCAAAAATCAGTCATTAATTACCGGCACACAGCTGAGTATCGTTTTTCAGACACTCTGCTTACATCATCATACAACATGTAGACTCACATGACTGATTTACAGTTCTTTCCATACCATTAGCATAACTTCTAAAGACCTCACTGGATGACCCACCATACAAATTCAATTCACAACCCCCGGTCTCACTCTGAATTTGCATTGCAATGATCATTCCAATTCCATTACCACCAGGACAACTCCCCTTTCCCTACGACCTTCCTCAAGAGACAACTCTCAAAATGAAAATTACCCTCTCGAATAAAAAATGTCAACAGAGAAGATACCAATGTAGCAGGACAGACATGTAGACATGACATAGAAGGGTTAGAGAATGGGCAAACCTCACCTGTTACTGGTGCTTCGATGTTTAGCATAGTTGATTCCTTTCTGAGTAAAGCAGCACCGTCATTGATTATTCTTAAGGCTACATCTTCTACCACCCTTCCTTCTTGAATAAAATGTTGCTTAATGACATCTGGTCTTGGTTTTCCATTGGAATCAAACACTTCATTCATAGCAAGCCGATGACTGAGTGGGAAGGGAACACCTGCAAGACACATGGACAAAAAAATTACCAGCACTGAGAAACTAAATGCACTCGGCCGAAAATGAAGACTAAGTACATGTAACCTATGGTTGCAGCGAAATTCAGTTCACTCTTCCAGCCGTTGAGCAGTTGCATTACTATCAGAAGGTTTCCTGATCTCTAGGATACCTACATGTACATTAATCAGCCATGAAATAACACCAAGCCAAGGACACTTTGACAATGACATGCTTGAGGTGAGAGTCACATCACCTTACAACTATAGATTGTACGGTATACCGAATTTTGCAACCCAGGTTTGCACGAGTGGCGACGTGACGTCGCAGTGCATCCAACACATGCTGATGCATTGTGACGTCGTGACGCCGTGCAGGGTTTCTGCCAGAAATATTTTTGAGGGTATGCAGTTCTTCAAAATCAGCAAATGAAATGGTCCATGGACCATGTGCTCACCTGGGTGAATGTACCAGAAGAACAAATATCGACAATATGTTCAATCGAAATGTTCCCGAGCAAGCCTTGAGTTCCAGGTACAGAGGGTACCCAGACACCTGATCACACCAAGTTAGAATATATTAGGTCAAATAGCCATGAAACGTGTCACCTAAAGNGTCGGGGAGTAGCCTACTTTTAAAGTTGTACGATGGGGAGTTGGTGGCGGCATGTCCTTGATACTCGAGTCACAGCCATATCAGTTACAGCAAGGAATGTGGAATCTGTCTGGTTCCTAAAATGACTGTTGACTGCTGACTGTTGACTGTTGAAAAAATGACTGTCGAAATATCCTTACTCAATGGAATAGCCAAGTAAGGCATAATTGGGAATACTATGACCATCGTTACTTTCCATGACAACCGTACATGTTGATAGTACAGGATATATTGTCTGAAAGACATTCCCTTTGTACATGTTCTATCAGTTGTCTGAAACCATGCAGCAGTCAGTAATGGCAGTGATACTTGAACAAATAGGCTAACAACTGGCAACATAACAAAATGTCTACAGTATCCAGGCAAGCAAGTAAGTATGCTCATTCTGCTGCATACATAGCCAGCAAGTCTACAGAAGCATGGCAAGTACCGGCAGCACTTCCACACTATGGACTGCTACTGTATGCATAGGAACATAGTTTTGATGCTCATAAGTTACAAAACAAATCATGGATTTTTTCCCATGAAATGGACATCGTTATGATTTGCTAAATTGCATACCATGAAATCTGACTTTTTCTTTCATCCAGGTGCCAGGGGCACTGCAGGGCTACAAGAACTTGACATTTTCTTCACGCTGACTGTTAGAGCACCAACAGATTGTGGAGGGCATGAGTCCAAACACAGATTGAGTAGAGTATTGCTATTGTGACAACAAACATACAATACAAAGGAAGCACATCGTGTATATAAAGCAAGAAAGTTGTAGTTAATTCATGTGCACTGTCTCTGCATGAGGTAGTCTAAGTAAGAACACTCGGTGCCAGATTTCATTGTAGTACCATGCCTGTTTTGAATGTGGCACTGTGAGGATTTTTAAATCAACTCAGACACTCCAAACCATTGTCAATTTGCCTACCAACAAAACATCATGACACTACGCCGTAACCCCTCCTCCCCAGGGTAGGGAATACATGTACATGTACAGATCAGGTACAATCAGAATCAAAATTCTTTTAAAATACACGTTGCGGTTTACCATCACTCGCGAAATGATGGCACCAGGATGCAACAAGACACATCACATTCACAACTGGCAGTGGCATACATTAACAAGGCTAGCCTAGACCATTAGGCCACAAGAATGAAAGTTCCTGTTTTGCGTCCGGGCAAAAATGAAAAGTGATGAGGCTTTTTTTCATTATTCATTAATTTATTTCTACAAGCAACAAGAGCTTTCCAAGTCATCAAAACATCTTAGATCATGGCACTTTTCATTCATTTAGGTGGCCTACTAATCTTGAGTTAGTAAATGAATGAAAGCATGACAAGGTCTTCGTAGCCAACTCGCTGGTGATGGCCGACACTACTGAAGGTGAGGCGCAAGATGTGTTTACTGTGCAGATTTGACGATATGGATGCTTGGGAATAGAGCATTTGTTGTGTTTTGTGCGATTTTGGGGGGATTTTTTGGGAATAATGAAATTTGAAATAATAAACTTTATTGGGGGGCGTTGTCGGGACATGCGGGCGGTGGACGCAAAACAGGAACTTTCATTCTCATGGCCTTATAGCCCTAGACTAGATAAGACAAGACTGAGGCCATGCAGAATATGGTAAACATGATAAAGTGTGAGTGAATAACTGAACGATCATTTATTATAGGCCTACTCATGCCATCATCATCATGGCTTCACACATTCCACCGGCACTGGTAGGCTACATGTACATACACAC
The DNA here is from genome assembly GCA_002633025.1 of Notospermus geniculatus. Classification (NCBI taxonomy): domain Eukaryota; kingdom Metazoa; phylum Nemertea; class Pilidiophora; order Heteronemertea; family Lineidae; genus Notospermus; species Notospermus geniculatus. The sequence continues at coordinate 232,612 of NMRB01000042.1, forward strand.
GACAAATACTTTTATAGGCCTAACGCTAACGGTCATCACGGTCATGCTGGTCATATACTGCTGCAAGTAAATAAATGTGGGGCAGGGGGAGGGGAGGGGAGGGGCTATTATTTTGTATCAGGCCTGTAATTTAGGCCGAACTGTTCTCCTGTCCAGTTGTTGTTATCAGGCCTATAGATCGATCCCGTCAATTGGAACCTTTGTTTGCATGAATGAAACATGCATCACATTTTCAATCACCGAGAATGAAATACTAACAAGCGATAACTATCAAAGCTGCACATCAGAAGAAAGAGGATTGCTCAGTTCAGAGATTCTCTTCAAACACATTTTGATACAAAACACATATCAGTACAAAGTGATATCGCGCGGAGAAAGTCCCAAACGGGTAAAAGTTTCGCATTTTCAACTTTATAACTGCACCAATTCTTTCAGAAATGATATTCATATGAAAGCGCCATGCAGTCCGAATAGTGCAGACATAAAACAAAGAGGTGATGCTGTAGAAATTAATGATTTTCATGTCAAATTTTTGTCGATTTCAAGTCCGCAGGGCATGGTCCTCCGGTAGCATGATGTGACGGCCTTCACAACACTGTGCGCCATGTGACTGCCACTCCATGACGTCATTCATGCTGTTTTGTCAAATGCACGCACTGGGTGTCAAATAAACAAGAAAACATTTTTTCACATACGGTAAAGGGGCTGTTCGTTTTCGTCAATTGAGGAATCTGAGTTGTGATCCTTGAGAAAATGGAGAAAGCTATGAAGCTGCAAACTGCAGCGATTATTATGTACAGCACAACAAATAATCCGTGCAATTTGCAAGTGGATAGCATTTTCCGTTTTCCCAAGGATCACAACTCAAATTCCTCAAGTGACGAAAACGAACAGCCCCTTTCATATTTTTTTTCACTATTTCATATTTTTTCACATAAATCATGTTAAAATTATGATTTTTCTCTCAAATAAACAAGAAGAAAACATTTTTTTTCACATAAATTTCATATTTTTTTTCACTATTTCATATTTTTTCACATAAATCATGTTAAAATCATGATTTTTTCCATTTGGCCTAATTGACGGGATAGATCTAGGTCTAGGGTAGCTATAGTGCGTTACCATAAATTATCGCTGGATGAGACATGTCCAAAGTAGACATTGGGGTCATTCTTGTTGCCGAAGCCCAGAACGCCGCTATTCACAAAGTTGGATACCAAAGCAAACATTTGAGCAAAGAATCAGAGTGGTTCGGGATCTCTATGCTTGGAAATTGCAGTTTGAAACGGTAAATTTCCACAGGAGTTTCAGCTCGTTAGCTGGCAAGACTCAGCATCACTTATGTCCCGTATTGTTGCAATAATGGTGTAAACCTGCACTGCTTAAAGAAAATTAATGAGATTGAGGATTATTTTGGCTTTTTCGGGTCAAATTTAATTGCCGACGAAACCTCACTTCAGTCCCGTATGGCACGTGTCCAAAAAACCTTTCTGATATAAAACCTTGTTGACGCCAACTTTTAAGTTGCTGACGCTTGCCGACGCTAAAATTTGTTGGTGACGCTATAGTAGGACCCCAAAAACTTTCCTGTTTTTCGGTGGCTGCATCCCTGTGAAGAGAAGAGTTCACTGATACCAATACCATGCTATGTAGGCCTAGATGTTTATTCAGGATCATGAACATGTGTGCAATTCCGCCGGTGACATGTCAAGTGAAGAAAAAATCTAGGCCTATGCACTTCATGACAAGGTCGCATAAAAAATCGGCCAAACATGTAAACTTTGGCGACAGGCCTAATTCTGCGTCACGTGCAATTATTGGGCAGGCCTCGGCCTACAACGCAGTGGATATATACCCGACCGTCGGTTCCCCAGTTCATAAAATTTTCTTGCGGACCCGACTGAAACTTCAACCAGTCGGGTCTCCAATTCATGGAATTTCCTTGTGGAACCGACTGAAATCTCAATCAGTCGTGTCTCCAATTCATGAAACCTCTTGGGGAGCCGACGAGATTTAGGCCTACTCGACGGAAGTTCTCAGTCAGCAAACTCTATAAATGATTCCCCCAAATGAACGCATAGGTCCCAGCAGCCTAGTGGTGGGCGTGCGTGCTATCAAACTGAAGACCACGGGTTCGAATCCCGTCACGACAGCTGCTTTTTTCTATCAATTTTTTTGTAGTTTTATTTTTTCTTGTCAATTTGTTATCAATATCAACCCCGCGTGATTGTCAGAGTGAAATGTCAATTTGTTATCAATATCAACCCCGCGTGATTGTCAGAGTGAAAATGGTGAACAAAACCTTGCATTCTTGAGCCGAAATGATGACAAAAATTTAGGCCCCTAGACCTCTGAAAAATAATTTTTCATCAGACAGCAGCTGTCAACATTAACTGTAAACATGGTAAAAGGAGAATATGGGGACAATGGACCCCGTCAAGAAAAATTAAACTGACCATTCCGATTATTATATCATTTTAGGCCTGGCTTTGCAGTGCGCACTCTTGAAGTTACGGTGCAGAAAATTTTACATCACGGTCACTGTACGAAGAAAAAAATCATTCTGCACGCATACACGACCGTCGGGGCCGCAAGAAATGCTCTGTTCTGGGGAAACGACGGTCGGGTCTCGTAGCTGATAATTTGGGCTTGCAGCCACGACGGGTCGGGGCTCGAAGATATTAAATCAGGCTTGCAGATACGACCGTCGGGGCCGCAAGAAAAGCTCTGTAGGCCTACTGGGGAAACGACGGTCGGGTCTGCAAGACAGCATATTTACTTGCGGAAACGGCCGTCGTTTCTGCAAGACGAAATTCATTACCTGCGGGACCGACCGTCGGGTAAATATCCCCAGCCGGCCTACAATACAAAATTCTTGCTGTGTGTCTGTAGGCCTAACAGTAGGCTACGATCTATACACACAGGCCCACCCAGGTTCTTCTATAGGCCTACAGCACACAAGAATGACAATTCATGCAGGCGACCTTAGGCCTAGATGAACATTTTGCGAGGACATTTTGTAGGTCGACCACTTTCATTTTTTGACATGTTTGTGTTTGTTTGACGGATGGATCACTGCGGCGGTGACGCCGTCCGTGTGTTGTGTGTATTCGGTGCCCTGCCTGAAATTTTATTTTCAGACGAAGGCTTTTAGGGGCCGTATCGCCTAGTGTAAACGCGACTGGCTAGGGTGTACAAATCGATTACACCTGGGTGTATATCTACTATGAAGGGAATGCATATTTGGCCTTTACAGGTGCATCTTTCAACACAGAAAGAATGACAGCCATCCAAAATGGCGGATGTTTCGAATGACTAACATGACTAATGAGGAAACACCAGCACATAAAATACTTACTCTGAACGATCCTATCTGTCGTCGACATTTTACTATCAATCGTAGCCATTTTAAGGCTTCTATACCCAGTCCCCTAAGATGCAATCACCCGATGACTACGTTTCGTCAGCGATTGAAACGGATAAATCCAACAATCTTTACCCGCTTCTCATTTCAAGATGGCGTAAACAACATTTTGCATTCGACACCATTCTTATGCGCACTTGACTGCGCAGTCTTGCCAACATCCAATGGGAACACGCGTATCTCATTCCGACGAGAGGGACATGAAATGAGGCTTGATTCGTCCGAATTTCATTGATGAAGTCTGGCCTGGCACAGACAGTCACTCCTCCCCCACACTGCTGAAAAAAACTTATTTCGGCAGAATTAAAGATTTTTCCACAGAAGAAAAACCAATTTAAAGTTATTTCTGTGGATTAAACCTTTTTTTCACGGAATTAAAGTTTTTTCCGAGTAAGAAAATCAGAAAAAAATTAAGGAGAAACTAAAAAATTAAACATTCAAAAAAATCAAAGGTCCCTTAGGCCGCATCACCAACATAACAGGAAACAATCATACTGCGCGTGGAAACAGTGACAGACACATCGGACAAGAGCCTCATTCACTACAATGCGAGAAAATTGCATCAGTGAAGAAATTATTTCTCCCGTGTCACTTGCCTCTCGGCCTGGCAAGGAACAATTTATGCTTTGTTCAGGCATGCTTGACCAGGGTAGTTGATGTTTTAGGGGGATCACATTTGTGAACAATAATCAAGAAACAATCAAATACCAAGATCAATAGCTTTATTACCTGATGCACAAAACCAGATGTACAGTGGCACATTATACAATGTATGTTGCCAACAACGTCTTATATCACACCAACTATGCAATTCATGGTGACAAAGGAGATGATGCGTCAACTACACATACATGTATACATAAAGGCCCGAACCCACTAACGCGTTTTCGCGCGGCGGGAAAACGCACCGGCAGAAAATGCTTTGTTAAAAGGCAGCGGACCGAGAAAATAACAAAGGATTTGTCGGGCAGTGATGAAACCGCGGCGGAAAAACGCGACAGTGGGTTCAGGCCTTAACAGATCAAAATTTGTTGGAACAGAATAATAATGACAGTCTGATGTTACTGTGACAGGTGCAGGTGATAAGTTTTATACATTTACAAACAATCAAACATTTCCATTGCATATTTACTGTCCCTGATTGAATTTTCAAACAAAATAAGGAAAATGCATAAAAATCATACCTTCATATCTAAAGATAAAAACTGCCTTGAATGCGTTAGTCTATTTACAATAAAGAGGGATCATCCTATAAGCTGTCTAATCATCAAACAGATGTGGCCTTCATGAAGTTTTCCAGGAGATGCCCAGATTAGCATAATACATAGCAAGCAAGTCAGGAATGCAGAACAAAAACCAAGCTTTCCCATATATACATCAATAATGCTGGCAGAACAGACAAATAAATCATTGAAAGAATGTGAAAAGGGCACATCTACCAAAGATGCAAGGTAACCTTATGACTTCACTAAGTGATATTGTACAGCAACTGGAATGTGTCCAAATAAGCCAATTTCATTATGAGTGAAATGGATATTATTATTATCCCACTGAACTGTGCGCAGTTATTGACTCCATCTGGAAACAATCTAGATCAGATTCCCCAACCAAGTTAAACCTTATACAGATGGAAAACAACACCAGTCAAGCAAGCGACTACAGTTGTGCCAATTGTTTTTAAGGAACCCCCACAAAAACATTTGAGGGCTCGTCTTGCTTACATCATAGGCAAATTTATTGCCGGCTCTACTAAGCATACCAGCCACATTATGATTATGCAGAACTTTCGAACCAATACACAAGGCAGTGGAGATACCCATAAAGAAAATTGGGTTCTTGTCTACATTTGTATTTACATGCACAAAATAACCTACTCCTTATTGAGAAGCTTGTACCTATGGTCAATCACAATACAATACCTTCCCTGGATTCTAGCGACTAAACAAACAGGCAAAGTAGTGAATATCTCAATATTAAGTGACAAAAATGACTTAAACTTCACCGTGTTCACATTTATATCATTGTCAAGTGGGGCCATCGCAAGAAACAGTTCTTCTGATTGTATACATTCATTTGAATTCCTCTCCCAGTACATTCCAGCCAAAAAGGAGTGACTTCATACAAAAGGATTTCATCACAACACAACCAGAAAATATCAAATGCATACAGTTAATTCACAACATTTCTAATCAAATATTCTTGGGAGATATTCTAGTTTGGAGGAGGTGGGGGTGGTGGCCCAAGTAGAGATGGAATACCACCACTACGACCACCATAATTGTTCATATCAGGAGGCGGTGGTGGTGGTGCCACAGGGTTAAAGCTTGGCTGTGAAACAGGAGGTGGTGGAGGAGGAGGAGCCACAGGAGCTGGCGGCTGAACTGGAGCTGGCATGTTCTGCTGCCAGGGGGGTATGGCGTTATTCGGAGGTGGGGGTGGCTGGTTGAACTGCTGTTGCCAAGGAGGTATTGATGGCATTGAGGTAACTGCACTTGTTATAGGCGGAGGCGGCACAGACATACTGTTAGGGGCACTGTGCGCTAATTGCTGAGGCTGTTGCCAGGGTAATGCCCCACCTGACTGGCTACTAGGTGGCGGGGGTGGTGGGGCAGTCAGCAGTGAGGGAGGAGGCACAGCCATATTTCCTGATGAGAAACTTGATGAAGACTGCGGTGTTGCCACTCCTGAACTTGCTGATGTGCCGTGCTGCCAGGGTGGGAGAGGACCAGACGATGTCGCCATACCAGGAGGAGGCATCCCCATCTGACTGTTTAAACTGCTTGGAGGCGGCTGCGTAGGGATGTTCATTAAATCTGGAATCTTGTTCTGCTGCATCTGTTGCCCCTGCGACTGTGATTGTGAATGTGGTGGTGGCTGCTGCCATGGTGGAGCAACAGGCTGACTCATCTGAAAAAGAATGAACATGTTGATAAAAACCAACTCTTTTTCAGCTTTTGCCTCATTTAAACAATACACGTTATTAACCAATAAACCAACTATGACGAATATTTTCCCAATTTGTGTCTGGAAAATCCAACATGTGGAACCAAGCTTGCTAAAATTTTTACCAATGGAGGTGGAGGGGCATCCTGGTGATGGTTGAATCGACTTGGAGGTGGATTGAAATTAGATCTGTGTGGGTGATTATGCTCCTTGGGTGGTGGAGGCCCTTCACCTAACTCCGCCATTAAGGACATATACTGAAACAATTAATCAAAAGATCAGAATATTATAAAACCACTTTAATAGAGAAGCAGACATTCAATAAAAGGAGTAACTACAAGTGCACTCAACTTTCGTTGACTTAACCACATATATCACTCTTACCTCGCTGTCCATCTTTGCCTTGTCCACAGAGGTAGGAGCTACTCCAGCTGCCATGGCTGCTCTGATTGAATCACCAGGCCTGTAACATAGAAAAGTACGATTACCAGTTGTCTTTTGTGTTTATCTGACATGACATGGCAACCACCGACAGAAAATTTGTGAACACTCCTAAAGTGCATGTAGACAGTCTTCTGGGTATTATGGGGTACACATCTTATCAGTTAGCATGTCATCTCACTTGGTGACATCATGAACATGGGATATTGAAAGTGATGAACTGCACTGAATGACTGCATCTAAATGCAGATTTGCAGTTAAGAAACTATTGACAAGAGATACCTCACACACTGTAGACAACAGTAGGCCTACTCTTCGATATTATCATGAACAATCAGTACATTACCCACACACCAACTCAAACTCAATCTTACCGTTTTTGTTTACAATCCTGAGCCAAATGACCAGCTCCACCACAAATTGTACACAGCACTGTATTTGTATAAATCGTCTGTGCTTGTTGCAGTTGTTTCAATTTCCTGGAATGAAGCAGAGAGACTTAATTACACTGACCACTGCCAGATCATCAAGAAATTCAAATCCACCAATTTCCACTGAAGCCACCGAAAACGAAGGATACCTTTGTATGAAAAGGTATAAATTTGTATCACAATTGGTCAACAGTCACAGGTATAGCGAGGTATGGTGGTCAGTTCAAAGATATACAATGGCAGTTTTAAACTTGGATTACAATTACGACATGCAGGTGAGGGGCAGGGAACTTACATCAGTCCGTCATTTTCTCGCAATGTACCATTAAGTAAAGCAAGTTCTCGGAGTTGTTCTCGCCGCAGATCATTCTGACCTTCTGGTACTTCTATCCCTTGTCGAATAATTTCTTTGATCTATAACAAGAAAAGAAATGACAGGAAACCATGAGGCTATGATTACAAAATATTGGAGGTGCAGATTTTTCTACTCCAATACAAACTGATGAAACTGTTATTTTATGAGACCCCTACCTTGTCAACTGCCTTTTTAACGTTCTCCGGATTACTAGCAGTGACATATGCATGAAGAGGTTCGTCTTCACCAGGTAGGGGTTGTCCATCCTTGCGGCCAATTTTGCCCTCTTTTACAGACCCCTTCCCTCTGATGATGATTTTTGCTCCGGTTTCCTTCTCCAGCTTCTTCAGAGTGTTCCCCCTTGGTCCAATAAGTAAGCCGACAAAGTTAATATCTGGATGTTCTTCCTGTGGAATCATCACTTTGTCACTCACTTTCACAACAGGGGGTCTGAAAATATGAGAAAAATATGTTACTTTATTGCGCCATGGAAAAAGGCCTTCATCAATCGAAAATATAGGAATTGATGCGACATGACGTTGCCACGTGGCATGAATGGCCTTCAAAGTTGAACGTACTTATAGTCAGCTGGAGGTTTATACTCAGTATTGAGTCCCAGAGCTTCTTGGATCATAGCATGGCGTTCCTCTTCAAGCTTCTTCCTGGTGCGGTACTCCCGTGTATTCAACCTTTTGCCTTCATTGTTGTAGATTGGTTCAGGCGATGGCGATCTGAGGAGATATCAGTTGAAAAACGCAGCTGAGAAAATATCCTTTGCAGGCTTTCAATCTAAGCACATCCTTTCAAAACTAAACCGATAAATATACTCTATACAGATTATGAATCTAGAATTGTCATTTTTGGGCATTTTTGACAGACATTTCAGATGCTGATGTGATAACTGGACTCCTTTTTTTACAACAGATTCCTTTATATCCAAAGTTGAATAGATTATTATTAATCAGTATGAGAAGTGAGACAATGGCCTCAGATTTCTACTTCAATTGGATAATTTTTTTGCCTTCAGTGCAGATTGTCTTAATTCATTCCAAGTTAGATTTCAAGAGGCATCAAAAGATGGCCAATTTTGAAAGAATGTGCATGGCTACACTTAATTGCCACAGAAGACATACGATAACCAAAATTAGGATAAATTTGGTAATCATGTCAATTTAAGAAGCCTAAGTAAGCAATAACAGAATGTCAGATGACATAACATTTTGTGAATTTACTGTGAACATCGTTTGGTTACTTAGATCCTGCATGCTGCAATCAATTGTATTTTAACGTCATTACAACACATGTTGTGCTTTTTCTGTGTGTCCATGGCACACAGTGCATGAGCTGAAACAAACAGATGTAGAGACCAGAAACAACACCAACTCCCTGTACACCATAGACAAAAATGATCGAATTGAACAATATAGGAACCTCAATTTGAAAGGCATCTAAACAATACATATCAATTAGAACGTGAAGCTTGATAAGGACAATTACAAAGACCAAGCACCAAATTGGTGGGAGAAAGTGCAACATACAAGATGCAGCGTGTCTCGTTCATTTGCATGGACCAACACCGACCAAGGAATTTGCATCATCAAAGTCACTTGAAAACTGAAATTACTTCACAGAAACTAATTACAATGCTGTGAAGTAAACTACATAACCCAGGGGTAAGAAGGTTTCTCATATCCACTCAAATTAGAGAGTATGCAAGAAGTGGGCCACAAGCTTAGTAATATGGCAGACTTATTAATTTGTTGGCTTTTAATAGCTGTATCTCAAGTGGAATTTGTTATAGAGCAGTGCACAAGAGACAACTGAGTGTAGAGTTCATTTTGTTCATACACAAGTGTCATGCATATACATGTACTTGAAATAGGTGACAGGAAAGCAAGAGGAACAATGGGCCAACCCCAACCCCTCTATACAGGAAAGATATATCCACTGAAATTCAAGCTTTAGGGTTAAAAATAAAAATCAGCCAAAAATATCAATCCCTGCTCAAAAAGAAAATTGTGATTATATACACAAGCTGATAGAATTTTCAGGTCTACTAGTGAACTATGCAAACTTCAGAGATGCAGCAGTGTGCATGTCTAAGTTAGCCTGATGGGCTTCAATAGATGGCATGGTTGAATACCCATGCCTGTACTCCTACTTTACCTTACCAGCCTTGTAGGACCTAACCTGGTAAAGCTTGCGCTTACCATCAGAATATGAAATTTTTCATGATTCATCTCACAAAATAAAAGCCAAACATTTGAATACATTAAACTACTGGGAGAGAAACTGCCGTTAATTACATATCAAGCTCACTAATACAATTATGGACACAACTAGAAAGACCAAGGACTAAAACCTAGAACAAAACCAAAGTAACCTGGGATTTTAATTGTTTGATAACGAATTTTTTTACCATTGCACAGCCACAGAGGCATATGGTATCAAGTTCACCACAAGAAAGCTTACTTTTAGGAGCATTTTACATTGTTTTTATGGCAAAGGAAATAGAGAGCAGTTAAACCCTTTTCCTTGCATGAGTTCAGTTTTCATGTCATTGATCCAATGACCAGCACCTCACTGATAATGAATACGAAAAAAAAACTAGCAGATGAATGACAAATATTCTGTCATGCCTTATAATATTCAACCCACAAAATTCTGTCGCATACTTCACCATTTTTTCTTTAGCATATTTAATCAAGAAAAGCGTGGAAAGGCAGAGCTGCTAAAAATACAGCATGGTACACATTCCCATACTTATGCCTTTTGAAAATTTGCACAAGGAACCAGGCACTACCCTTTGAGTGGGAGCCAGAGCAGTTTGGTACAAATACTGGAAAAGTCTAAGTGATGTCCTGATACACATACACAGGAAACAGGTAATCATTGTTTCCTAGGTATCCTAGGAAAGACCAAGGCAAAACTTACCGCAACAGCAGGTGAATTCAACAGGAACATATTGTATTGTACATACACATGCTCCTCATGGATGGGGTGGTTAGAAATCAGATATGCCACATAGGAAATTTTTTTTAGGTATTTGGCCCAGAACTCATTCCAGTCCTTCATACCACCTTGCGATGAAGTTATGATAAGAATCTAGAGCTTGGCAGTACAGTGTAATGTAATAATTTTTTTCTCACGATGATTGCACATGCTTGGAACCAGCAGTATACCACGTCACAATAAACTAGAAAACAAAATAAACATGTTTTTCTGAAGTATTTGTTTTTCACTGATCATGCTAGTATAACCCGAGATGATCAAGTGGAATATGTGTGCATAACAATGGCAATCATCTGACCACTGGCCCAGATAGTAGCATAGACTTTCAAGAAGATACCCAATATGTAAATCAAAGTCCTAGGGCCGTATTCTAGAACCTTCCTTAACTCTAAGGTTTACCTTTAGCTATTGCTTGCAGGGCAGAATACAAAAGATTAAAGTGGACCTTAGAATTAAGGAGGCTTCTAGAATACGGGCCCTAGAATCCTCCAGTTCAACTGCGTATCTTTTACAAACAACTCCTCTCTGTAGGCAAAGCAAACGCAGCACTTCTCTGTGTTGGTAACTACAATCCTTTCACTACAAATGAACAATATCAAGTGCAAGAGGGAAAGGCAGGTACGTGAAGCTTGAGTATTGTGTTCATGAATCAGCATATACACAAAGGGAAGTAGGCTTATGCCTATCGGCTAATGCCCCATCACACTGAGCTAGTTCTCAGTACGTTTTTGAAAATGTTGCCGAACGGGCTCAAACTGTGTGCAAACAGAATGGACGTAGTGGGAACTTTTTACAGTCTTTTTACACTAACTTCATGGATGGGCTCGGACAGGAAGGGTGCACCAGAACTTCGAGGCATTATTTGGCCAACGTTCCACGCTCTAGCCCATTTTACGATTTTTTTTTAGGACAGGGCAGGACGTTTTGAGAACTACTTCAGTGTGACAGTACCTTACAGGATGACAGGCTGAGGCAAATATTGTTCAACTGCTCTAAGATTTCATTCTAAATTTGCAATATATATCGGTGTGATCTTGCAGGGAAAAACAGATGGCTTTTTTTTCTTCTTTTGTTCAATTGTGCCAACATTTCATATTATGATTGTACCACTATCACTCTTCTTTATCAACATATCAACAGCCTGCCACGCAGAACTTGAATTTGAGGATCTAAATCCACCAAAACCCTGTTTTCTTGCATGCACGTCAGTGACATGTTTTTAAAACAAATGTGATGGAGTCCCTTAATTTTTCTTACTTCACATATTAAAAGCCTGCAGATGAAAGAGGTGAAGGGATCGCCAGCACCAGAATTCTCATAAAGCAATGAATAGCCCACTCAGTCAAAGATGACACACACGCACGCACACCCAGAAACTGTCATGCCCCAGAGCATGAAGATTGCAAAATTGCTCTTAGCCAATGGCAAGCAGATAAGTCCCATAAATGAATAATCATACGATATCCTCATTTGTAGTGAAAGGACAAAAAAAATCGATCAACATTCATAAGATCAGACTAATCTCGCAAGTCAAATAAAAAGCAAACTTGAAGTTTAATGCTGCTGCCGTCATTACAAGGTAGGCGTATCAGAAGTGTGTTCTGAGAAAACAGCAGTCATGATGGCTCCGGCTCAATGATTAAGTTACAGCAACAGAAAATGAAAAGAAATTGATCAATTCATAGGCTACAGCTCAGTACCAGAAGCCACTGCATGCACACATAATTGGTTTTTTACCAGTGTCAAGGAAAATCTCTCGGATGGCATTTCCGAAATCTAACCACTATTTGGAACAAAGAAGGGGCATTTATTCAGCATTTGTATTAATGAGCTTGCTACACATTTTTGCTGTCAAGGAGCTTCAAAAGAAAAGTGTTACTGTTAAGGTGACTCATTCAAACCTGTCTTCAGGATTAGGTGGAATTCCCAGATCGCCAGTTCGCAGTTTACGACTGATGTCTTCTATCTGAAGGTGCACTGAAAAGCAATTGGTTAGAATAGGAACAAAGTCCAATTAGAATTGGGAATTACTCAAGGCAAATGTCATGATTATGCAGAGGCCCAATTGGATGTGCAGAGCATTATAAAAGTTCTAAGGATAGTTGTTTACATACAGATGTTGTACGGTTTTTAAGTAACAATAACATTCTCCAACCAAAAGTTCTTGATTTGTGCTGGAATTGACCTGCACTCGGGTAAATGTCTGACATCTTCTCTATGAAATTGACAGACCCACACAAATGTGGAATCAAGATTGTCGTTGCAAGGAATGGCAATCCAAAAGAACCTCCGACAAAACATATGAAAACAAAGTGAACATTCAATGATTATCAATGAAATAAAGATAAATTACTTCTGTAATTACACCTAACAATGACTATTCTTCATCTGACCTGAAACTCGGACCATTGTTATAGCAATACACTCATTATTTGTGTGCTAAGAAACTCTATACAATATTTACACTCATCTATGGAAATGAACCAGTCACAACACATTAAAGGGAAAACTTTTAAGGCATTTAAAAGAGACTAAGGTGAGAAAAATTCACTGTTAGCTTTTGTAGCAGAGCAACTTTACTGGGATGACAAGAGCAAGCCAAAAATACTTAGGCAGAGTAAACGAATTTTAGAGATTAGATAGAATGAACCAAACTACGGTCAGTTTTCATTTGCTCCTCATCTGCAGCATCCTGATGATGCAAGATGTTGCAAAAGGTTGGCCGAAACAGTAGAATTTGGGAATAATGACAGTTTACAAAGGGAATTGAACCATATTTTAGAGATACACATCTCAACATAGGAAAACTAACGAAGCTGTTGACAAAAGCAAGCAATATTGTTTGATGTAGTGTATCCTAATAATTTGGGCTAGTTGTGACACTGACACAGACAGTATGTGATGATATCACCTGAACTGGAGAGAAATTCTTCATTATTTGTGTAAAAAAGGATTAGAAATGAACTTTGGTTTAATTGGTACATGGTGAAATATTTCTGAAATGGTCCAAAATGAATCAGTTCATTTACATTACAGTTAACCTTCACGCTCTGCAATGATTTTATTCCTTTGAATACTTACCACATTTAAGCTAACAGAGAAACAAGAAATTTTGTTTATTTGCTGTAAATTAAGTCTTGATTTTAGATTACTACTAGGACAATGTAAATGTGTGATATTTTATGAGATGAATTTTGAATGGGAAAATAATTCATATTTTGCCTAACCTGTGGACATATTGGACATTTGATTCTTGATGGGACAGAACAGATGAAACAGAAACATGNGGTGTCGCGCGTGCCGATTCTATTGTGCGCCATGTAAACAAACTTCATGTCGAACACGTGCGTGAATGAGGAATATTTTCATCGATCTACCACAAAGTCCGGAATTTTGTTCGTTTTCATGTAATTGAGGATGTTGCCTATGATATATGACACACACTGGTAGCTCTTGCAATGCTGGCAAGGTATTTTTAGGCAAAATTTCGACGTTTTAAAAATTTCTCCAGCCAAAAGCCACTTGGCTGTCGGTTTGTTGTGGCTTTTTCGAGTGGCGGCCATTTTCCTCGAAACCGTCTATTGTAGGCTATTCAGACTCACAGTAGTAGCCTAGGCCTAGGCCTATAGCCTAGGCCTACATAGGCCTAACATTTCGGCTAGACATTTCGATCAGTCAAGATAGGACCTAGCTACATGTAAGTTTGGCCAAACTGGATGCTGTTCACTAGCGGGGAGGAGCGCCTCATGTACCCGAGGCAGTGGGGAACTAACTGCGCCGCCTCCGGCTACGGACACTGTCACTGTACAAATGTACATGCACAAACAAATGCACAGCTGATTGTAGGGCAGTGCACAAAGAACACAGGACAGATTAGTCAGCCTGCCAACACTTTCCATGAAATATAACCTACATGGCTCTTCTTCAGCTGGCCTTTTAGTGCCAAACATTTTGGAGCAATGGGACTTCACCAATTATCGTGAAATGACGCCGACGCTGAAAATTTATCGACCAAATCGAGAGGAAAACTCAAAATATGGCGAGACGACACGCAAGTGTACTGGGCCAGCCTCGTTTTGAATTGAATTTATACTCCCAAAACTTTTTTACAAAAATAGAAATTTTCATAAATTCAACAGAAATGTTCTCATTTGGCAGCAAGAAATCTCTTATAAAAACTACTAGATTGTCATTTTTCAATGAAAATCTTACATTTGATCTTTTTAAAGGTATTACTGTGTTAGTGGAATCCTGCCTTTGAGACTAAGAGAAATCCAAGATGTCAGCGCCCATTGCCATGCAGGAAGTTCAGTTGGGTTAGGCCTAGAGAAAAAGCTGGAGAAATGGAACTGAGCCTCCCTCTTTTCACCATTGATGCATTCACGGACGTCGCTTTCGCTGGTAACCCCGCTGCAGTGTGTCTTGTTCCTGACAATATGGTATGTCTATCGATGTAGCAATTTTATTTTTTTAGGGCCTAGGCCCTAGGGCCTACTACTACTACCTACAAGAAAACCCCCCAAAAAAATCTTCCATCCATTATGCCATCATTCATTAGCAGTACCGTACCAGTAGCCTACCCGCGTGCACCGTGACAAAGTTATAGGCCTATATAGGCCTAGTTGAGATGCGGCGAAAATCAAAACGCACTGGCTATTCGTACCGTCACAGTGCAAATAACGCCAAACCAGATCTTATTCACACCGTCGTATACAGCCAATCAGAGAGCTTCATTCAAGGCATGCCAGATGAAGTTACCGGTATCATCTCGCACAATACCGGATTTTTTTTCAATATTCATGATGAAAACGTTAATTTATAACCACTACCAGGAAAAAAAGTTTTATAATCAATGCTTTTGGGCAAGGTAGGCCTACTAAAGTATCTAATGATTCCCCATCGTGTGCAGCATGAGCCTTAGTGGCCGAGTGGTTTGCGTGGGTGGTTATCAAACGGAAGGCCGCGGGTTCGAGCCCCGTCATGACAGTTCTTCTTTTAGTTTTCTTTCTCCTTTTATTCTTCTTTTCGTCTTTTTATCGATATCGTGATATCGATCTGTGTGACTGTCGGAAAACGGGGAACTGCGTAATTCGTGAGCCAAACTTTTTTTTTAAAATTAGGGCCTGGCCTAGGCCTATGCGAAATATTTTATCATCAGACAGCAGAGGCCAACATTTCATCATTAACTGTGAAAGATGGGGTCACTGGACCCCGTCAAAGGAAAAAAATTGCCCTGGCTAAAATATCATTTTAGATCTGCTGCCCAAAGTCGCACTGTCCGAGTTACGGTGCAGAAATTATACATCACCGTCACGGTACGAATAATCATTCTCCACGCAGTATTCCCACCGTGACGGTGTAAATAAGAGCTGTTCCTGCACTATTCACACCGTCACGGTACGAATAAGAACCGGCGGCGCACTATTCACACCGTCACGGTACGAATAAGAACCGACGGCGCACTATTCACACCGTCACGGTACGAATAAGATCTGGTTTGGCGTTATTTGCACCGTCACGGTACGAATAGCCCCGGCCAAATCAAAATTGGTTCTAGGCCTAGGCCTAGTAGTCCGCTTATCCATGACCATGATGATGATGTAATAGGTAGGCCTAGGCCTATCTGGCCGTTTCGTTACCACATGGAAGTAATACTTCCACGGTTACCGGTACAAGAAGACACGACCTTTTCATTACAGTCAGTTTGTTGCAATTGCATTCCATTGGTCATTTCGTTACACAGGTTCGCTCGTTTCGTTACATGCTTTCGCTACCGAATTTAATGCCTTCAATACATGTACTAATATTATAGGCCTATGAATGATGATGTGCATTGCCTTAGGCGTAGGCCCCACCTACGACCGGCCCCTAGGCCTAGGAGGGGTGGCATAGGGCGGGCCCACCCTAGCCTGGACTAGGCCTTCCCTACCCTACCCGTCAGTATTGTAAATCGCAATGTATGCCTAGTAGACGTAGGCCTAGGTCCAGTTTGCCAAGGCCTAGGCCTATATTTTCTTCAGACCAAGCCGTCATATCACAGGAAGCAAGAACAGCTCATAATACAAGTGACATTTTTTTTGGTAAACCTGAATAATTATCTGTTTTTCAGAATCTGTCTGATGAAACTATGCAGAAGGTAGCCACGGAGATGAACATTTCAGAAACTGCTTTTGTGGAAATGCTAAATCCTCAAGATAGTTTTGAGAAGAGGAAGTATTTTTTGCCACAGGCATTTCATTTCTTTGTCTCTTTGATCATGTGAAAGAATGGAAATTGACATGAAAGTATTGTATTTTGAAAAATTCTTGTCAGAATAAGTGTATTTCTTTTTCACCTTTCTCTTTCTCTTAATTATTTTAGGTGATAGATTTGGGTTACGCTGGTTTACCCCAACGAATGAAGTACCTCTCTGTGGACATGCCACTCTTGCATCAGCTGCTGCCTTGTTTTTTATTGAAAGTATGTTTTGCTTATTATCTTGTAATGTTTCCTCTCATCTCTTCAAATGAGATCCTTGCTGCTGTCCTTGAAAATGATATTGGGGATAACTTGCAATCATGCAGCAGTTCATAATACCACTGACTGAATGGCAAAAATTTCATTTCAACTTTCATTTCATTGACATTGACATATTTGGCTGCTAAGAAAATGTCTTTTTTCACTTTTCATGGTATTTTGCATGTTCCAGAAAATACCTCAGATGAAATCAGGTTTGAGACCAAGAGTGGGGAATTGATTGCCAGGAAACAAGGGAGTTGCATCAGTTTGGACCTTCCCCTCAATCCCACAGTCAAAGAGGTAAATGATTGTATATCTATCTGCAGGGGAGAACATTCGACTGGGAAAACTTGGCAAAAATATCCATACATGTAGGTGACTGAATCGTGGATTTCCCCTTTCTGTTGCTTCAGGATACACCTGATTCCGATCTGGAGCACCTGATCAAGCTGAGCACTGAAGGGCTTAATGTCACAGATGTACAGTACTCAGAAAGAACAAAGAAAGTTCTGCTGAGGCTAGATGACAATTATGGCAGGTTAGAATCTTGGTTTTCCTTTTATGTCGTTTTTAGCTGGGGATATCACCGGAAAAGCAGGAGCAATCAACATAAGTAAAGATAACCTGCATCATGATGTATTTGTTTGAACTCTATTTTGTAACTTTGTTGCATGTGTCACCATTCTGATGAAAGTATCGATTTGTTTCAGACATGTCCTTGAGGGCCTTAATCCACCCCATAACCTGATGCTTCATGCCCACAACTCGGGGACAATTAAAGGTGTGATTATCACACTGAAGGGAGATCCGAACAATGGCTGCACAGATGATGATGGAGAAACATATGATTTCATATCCAGATATTTTGCACCCTGGAATGGAATCCCAGAGGATCCAGTTACTGGTATGTTAATCATATAGGGAGGGGCTTCCTATTGTGTGACTAGAGCATATCGTTGCACTTTGTTGCTTCTCCTGACAGTTCAAGGCTCTGTGTAATCACTGCAACAAATGAATTGTTTGCGGAACACTCGCATTATTTACCACATGCAAATCTCAAGGTTTACAGGAATAGGCATATGGTCTGGTGAGAAAATGGTGAAGTTGGGGCAAATCGAGAAAGCCACTTATTCTAAGATATGTTTTTACTTTTAGGTGCAGCACATACTGTGTTGGCTGCATATTGGTCTGAGCAACTTGGGAAGAAAGAGCTCTATGGTAAGTCCTTCTGCAATCACTTCAGAATGTGATGGCCTTCAGTTCATTTGATGAAGAGAATTACACTGTGTAACTCAAATCTTTTTTATCTTCTACAGCTCGCCAGTGTTCAAAGAGAGGTGGAGAGCTACGTATCAAAGTCCGAGACAATGGCCGTGTTGATGTAGCTGGTCATGCAACAATTGTGATGGAAGGGAAGTTGAAACTGTAAACTCATACATAGATTAGAGGCCTGCATATATTTAGAATTCCAGCTGTATTGAAAAGGCTCTATTTGTGACATTTTTGGATGACCAAGTAGAGAAGCAACTTATTATTTGTCTCCTGATGTATAGATCTTTTTCTTGGTCCCTCTCTGATTGTGGCGCAAATGAGACCTTTAAAAACATAAATATGGTGCTTATTTACTGAAAAATAAATCAGGCTATCTCTGAAATAACTTGAGCATTTAACATGGATTTTACTGATACTTTTTTATTGGATCATATTAAACTGTCTCGACATTTAAGCTAGGAGGCTTCCTAAAATACAACTTCATATGTTTTCAGTTGATGTTCCCCAGAGCATTAGGCCTACCTTGCAATCATACCTTTTTGGTTACTAAATGACTTCAGTAATGTCACTACACTTGTATAATAGCACTGTATATACCAAGATGCAAGCATGCCACATTCTAGTCAATCAGGCAATTGAGACAATCGCTGCTCATTTTATCACCACTGTGAGGCACTCGCATGCTTTGGAAACCATGAGTGCTTCCAACCCATTAATAGAAGGGCTTTTAAATCTCATGATGGTTATACTCCCAGTAATCTCATTGGTCAATAGATGGCAGCTACATCACCAACTTATGCTCTCATTTCTGACAGCTTGCATGAGTCGATAGAACTGCACTTCAAGGACCCGTTGTACCTGTTTGTACTGTTTTGTTTGATGGAGTGATAGTTTGTTTCAATTTCCATTCCCTGTTGTATCTTAATAATGTGCTAAAACAGAGCTGAGTGTTGTCTTCTAGAGTTTGCCCAGGCAAATGCTGATATCCTGAATACAATTACACTGTATGTGTGATTGTTTTTCACCTAGCTCAGATTGAAAACAAACTGAAAAATAACAACTTTGGGTTACTGGATAATGGCTGATATTCATAAAAGGTAGCAAATGCTTTTACTTCAAGTTTTGCAGTACATTTACATTGGACCTTGCTGGGCAAATCGTAAGTAAAAGCATTTGCTAACTTTTATGAATACCAACCAATATACTTTTGTTTTCCATACTAATGCCAGATGCCACCACCTCTTAAGAAGATTCCACCAGCTCTAAATATGTGGCCAAATTCTTGATCTGCTCTTAGGAAATTATGTAGTTCTTTGCCCTAAATAAACAAGGCTTTATATGGATGTAGTCAATGAGTATATATAGTATTCCAGAAATTCTTGAATAAATTTACTTTAGATTCTTCTTCATTCGAATACTTTGTTACACACATGTTGTACTTCCATTATCCTGATGCATTTCTGCTTGTTTACTTCCAAACAAGTTCAACTTCCCTGGATGCAACAGAAAAAATCTGTCTGTGCTGAAAACCAGTATGGATTGGTCTCTAACTACAAACTGTTGCAATCTAAGAGATCTTCTCAACCAACTTCCAGTATTGTTCTGAGTCTTTCATCTCACATTCCTTTGTAAAATGGTAACAGAAAATTACCACCGTCTCTCACTGAAACCAGATCTGAACATCAGTTCTCATTGATCCTTTCAAGCAGTAAATGTTAAACATCAGATCTGAGGTCTGAGTTCTATGATGTTATTGGTGACATTTGTAATTTTCAATATTGATGTTTTGTGCATGTGAAAAGTTATTGATTTAAACAGTCTAACCTCTAACCTTTCCCACTCAAAGCATTTGTATACTTTGATAATCTATACAGTCTCCCCAGGTCGTGGAATAACACTCACTTATGCCTCTGCAACATTAACTCCAACATATTGCTGACTTTGATTCAAGTTCATATGATTTACTGAAGTATCTATTTTTTTAGTTCTGTACCCTTCATTCTCGGTCACAGCAAGCCAGATCCGTGGTTTTGAAATATATCAATACATACATGTACTATAGTACCGAAAAATTACTTTGTATCTCCCAAGTGAGTTGTTCCCTTTTATTACAAGTTTCTAAATTCTTTTTCAATGGTCTTGCCAGCTGAGATATGACCATTATTTATATGATTACTGGTACCAGAGTACATATGGTAGTTCAGTCTTGCTAACAATCCAACCCTGTTGATTTTAAGTGCTGCCAGTTGCGACTCAAGGCATCTATTTGAGGCACTTTGTATGCAACCATAGTGCTTTCCTTGTCAGCTCATTACCAATTTGAAGGGCTTTCCACTTGGCTGATGCATATATCCGTGTATGTGCCTCTTGTTCATAGAGCAGCCGAGTTTTAAATTTGACAATACATGAGATGTTCCCTGATAGCACTCAACATATCGTCAATTCAATAGAACATTATGTCAAAGTATCAATGCATTTCACATCAAGCACACTTGAAAAACTCCACCAACGGTACAAAGGCTGTTTGAAATTGCCTGAGGCTTAATGTACGTAACTCTTCGTTCACTACACAGCTGTGACCAAGTGGAGGACTAGCATGGCAGAGCTTCTATTGAACTGTCATTAACGACCAACTATGCAAATATCAGATGCATATGATGTGTAATATGTTGGCTACAGCTGTTGCTGTGATAATGTGCTCCTAAGTGCGACACAGATTTAATGACTTGTAATTTATGCCAGTGGTTGATATCGACAATACCAGAACATTCCACTATCTGTGATGGGATTTTCCTTATCATTGAACATTCATATATTGTTAATCTAATCAGAGATTGATCTTGTATATCTTTTATGATATTGTATGTACCGAGGGAATGCTCGGACTACAAACTGATAAATGCATTCTGCACCTGGGTCGTCTGTTAAAGGTTGGCTGTTGTAAATAAACTATTTCATCATATCACGAATGACTTGTTGTTCATCTTTTATTGATTATTCACACTCTCACAAAACAACATTCAAAGGAGAAGAGGAGTTAGTTAAAAAGGGAAAGGGTAACAAGGTATTCATTTGCAAAGCCTTACTTCGCAATGAAAACAGGGCCTACTGTCGGTAACTCCAGTACGTGTAATCTAAGACGTACTGCCGCCAAATCCCTAGACCAGCCATTGATATCCTGAACCCTGCAGAACTCTTATAAATGTTATCAAGGGTCCTATCCTCATAGCTGACGTCTGCTCTTTCTGCGCGGCAACTCCAGCATCCATGCTTAGGAGTGGCCCAATTGTAAATTTGCATTGTCTGGCAGATGTTACGGCAGCTCCAAGGGGACGAGTGATACACTGTGTTGCTCTTGTGTGAATCCATCGTCAGGATCTACCAGGGCCATTAGCTCTCAGAAGGCGTGGCCCGCAGATTACTTCTCAACTACATGTACGCTGCTTCTAAAATGGATCAGTGGCGTTTTGACGGTTGACGGGTCCATGCTTACGTTAGTCCAGCAACAATCATTGAGGTGATATGATTAAAGATCGTGTCTTCTGATTCTCAGCCCAGAAGCAATACACATTAAACAACCAATTCTGCAGTTGATACNNGCTCGCCACCACCAATTGTTTTTTTTCTCTCAATAATTTGCGACAATAAGCAAAAAACGCAAGAATAAAGCTTCTGTTTTGATACTGAGATGCCAAGAAATCGCGTCTACGGCAATCTAGATTTCAAAATCTTCTGGGGGACGCCCCCAGACCCCCCGTCGGCGCGGGAATCTTCGGCGCCTGCCTACAACGACCGCCCGAGGATTTTTGGCAGAGGGGGGGGGGCAGGGCCGCCCCTGACCCCCCTCTGCCAAAAATCCTGGATCCGCGCCTGTTACCAAACCTGTATACCCGGTAACGACTTTAATTTTGGCGTCCAGACGTCAATATCATTTGGCTTATGATCATCCGTTTCTCTGAATAACGGGTTCGTCGTTTTAGGTTATTTCCCATGCCGCATCGCAAGGGCTTCCCTCATCAGGGGTTACTTTTTTACTGGCCTGGACAAGCTTTTATATTGGCGTCCAGACGTCAAGATCATCTGATCTTGCCTTTCAACGAAAATTGGGTTCATCGTCGTCACTCAGTTATTTCCCATGGCGCATCGCAAGGGCTTGCCTCATCACGGGTTGCCAACTAACCTGGACCAGCTTTTTCATTACCAGCAGCCTGAGCGAAGCTGCTTATGTCAGGGTGCCTGGGCACAATGAAAAAGTGTCGTAGTCGTGTTTTATACATATATCTTCTTTCATCCAGTTATCAACTAGAGATGGCGATAAAGTGTCAAGACTATGGCACATGATAAGGGAAAATAATTCAGTCTTCTGCACCGAGAATAGACCTCAGGAAGCCTGTTGGTTCCGCATGCGACCACTTTACCCTTCTCGTTACATGATCGGCGCACTCTCACCGCGTTGCACAAATCGAAATGAGAGATCTCCTTTAACTGCATGTTGTGAGAAAACAGCCGTTTCTTCCACCGATCAGTCGTCTGTATCTCTAAGAGAGAGCAATCCCTCGGCTTATTTTGATGAAAACATGTAGTGTACTCTACGCGGCCCGGAGACCCGACGCATTAGGATTTACACAAAATTGATGATATGTAATTAACGGAGGATGAAAGAAGGGAGGCTGGATTGAATGTTCGCTTGAGGCAGGCTCGGCGCAGGTGTTCTAGCCAGCCATAATGAGCAGGGCAAATGAAATTGTAAGAAAAAACTGCCGTTTGACAGGTGTCTGGGACTCGATTCTTGTGTAAATGGAAGATTTACTGATGACTATCAAGCTGCAGGGGATGCCGTACTGGCTGTCTTTTTCCTGTGATGACAGGCAACTGGCGGACGTATGGAGGAGAACGCGTCTGCCATAAATGATTCAGAGTTTGCGAAGACAGATCGGAATAGATACGGGTTTCGCAAATCAAGTATTTCAATCGTCGTCACAGAATGATGTGGGGCGGGAGTTGCTCGGTGTTCCGGTGGGTTAAACACAACTCTCAGCAGGTGGCTCAACTGATCAAGACGACTACCGAAAAATCATTGCGAGGTTACTGATATACGCCCTTCAAATACCCTGGCTTTGAACCGATCGATCTTGGCCGCCCAATCAATCGTATTGATACCCTTCATCAATATCGATAATCTGCCTCCTGACACCCTTCTCCCTGATTGACACCGATCACATCTCTGGTGCGGTGAGCACAGCTTTTCCCGCTCGCTTATTTGTACAGTACGGGCCCATTAATTATATGAAGCCGATATTAGTCGGCACAGATGTTCAATCGAGTAGGCAATTCAACCAGAACGCCTGTCGACTGAAGTGTTTTGTGGATAGAAACGGCGGCCCAGCGACCGACGATCGATAGCAACTCCATCAGTGGCACGGCAGGCGAGCAAACAGCCACAGCGAGTTCCGCCGAAATCAACTCCACGCGGGTAAGACCTGTTAAAAAACGACAAGTGCAGCACTAAAATGTCTGCGTCGTCACCATGGGGCCGCCGGGGATGGTTGTGATTGCGAAACATCGACATACGTTGGAACATATTAAAATTAGAGCTGTGAATTGCTGATGATGTTGTCTTCAAGACGCACTGAAGGAACGACGATTCTGACGTCATGAAAAAAAAGGCCGATCTCGTTCCCACAGCATAATTGGCACCGTTAGTTATGTGCACCTTTAATGAACGGAAAGTATACCTGTAATGTGAAAACCGGACGCTCTGGTATCGATGCTCAACACCACTGCTCTGTTCACAGAATTACCAAATTTCTCTGCGTTAAGTATACCTTTAATTGATATCGCGCGACTCTGAAATTGCCGTGAACAGCTGTTCCATAATGGTGGTGTACACTAGAGGAACAATTGACAGGGCGAGATTGCGCTTGCACTGTGAGAACTCGGCAATGGCTGCTCTGGAGTGGTGAGCCGATGAAATCTGGGCACAGAGTGGAGTATACAGATGTCACACTGAATAAGTTTTGATTTTCAGTCATGGTTAGGGCGTATCTGGTCAATAATCCACATGGATTGACATGGTCCTTTTATGGTAATTTGCTATACCTTCTTTAATGAAAAAAAGAAGCCTTGAAAAAAAATTTAAAAAATAGGCCAATAATAGAGCGTCTTAGGTTTGGGTAATGATCAAGGAGACGATATCACGTGGCTTGGACACACCCATACGCCATCTAGCTTAGAACGTAACACTCTGATTAAAAAATGTTGACCTCTTTCGTCAATAAATCACCTTTGCCTCTTTCCCTTTAATTTGTGCTGAATGATTGTTTGAAGTTTATGTGATCTATAATGTCATCTTGTTTACGTCAACAAAAAGAGCTGTCTAATTATCAGTTCGCGTACTGCTTTGTCGCTCAATGATAATAGACCTGGCATGGGAAACTCGAAATCAATCAATATCACGTATTGATGAACAGAGTTGGAATACAATAATCGATTATCAGTTGTGGCCTGCTTGGCTGGCGGCCATATTGATTTTTATGGTTTTCAAGTTAGATGGACATGATTATCAGTGATTACGATCGCTCAGTTCAAAGTCAGGCTGGCGAACCAGTAAGCCCACAGGTTCTTTTCGTTCATAGAGGAGGCACAGATGTGCCAGAAAACACAGGTTCAATCCGAAAGGATATCATTGCATAGATCTACAGGCACGGATCCAGATGGGGGAGGGGGCATGACCCCCCTGCTCGCCACCACCAATTGTTTTTTTTTCTCTCAATCATTTGCGACAACAGGCACGGATCCAGCGTTGACAGAAAGGGGGGGCGTAGCTCGATGGAGGTGGCGGACAACGAAACCAGGAAGCCGAAACAATTTAAGTGCTTTTAGATGCATTTTCCTGGCATCTGAGAGCAAAATACTCGAATTTTTTATGTGATTGAATTTTTCTTGCTAAAAAAAATCATTGCTCTGCCGAAAATAGGGGGGGGGCGTACGTCCCTTCCGCCCCCCTCTGGATCCGTGCCTGGACAATAAGCAAAAAAAACGCAAGAATAAAAGCTTCTGTTGATACTGAGATGCCAGGAAATCGCGTCTGGCCGTCTAGATTTCAAAATTTTCTGGAGGGCGTCGCGCGGGCACCGTCGCCCGCCTGCAGCAACGACGGCCCTGACCCCCCCCCCCCTCTGCCAAAAATCCTTGATCCGCGCTTGATCTATGATATTTAACCACTTTCAAAGGAAACTTACAAGACGGCACTCCGTCTGATACATTTCTGTCTGGGCATTGTTTGTTGGACAGAAAGATTACAAAAAAAGGATCGTGCACACCTGCCAGCAAATTATCCAGGACATTTTGTAGCTCTAGGTCAATGTATTCAAGAATGTTAACTACAAGAACTTGCGTGCTGAAAAAGCAAAACTTTTTAATGCGGTTCTGGCACTTGCCAAAGTAAATACTTGAGCGGCGCCAAGCTGGTGATTAGACGACATCCAGGCTTGGCTAAAGGCCAACGTGAACCAGCTTGTTGGGCGCAGTGGCATTCGGACACCTCTTTGGCCCATACTTCGGATGACCTCTTGCAATCTCACTGTCTGATGGCTTGAGTTTGTTGAGGGGTGTTTTGCCATCCATGCGATCAATGGGTAGCACGTCTATAGATTTTAAGCACTTCTTTTATAGAAGCACTTCTCCAGCCCAGCCCTGAGACCCTGAATAACAACAGGGTTAATTCCTTTCTGTGGTCTGTGGTCCAACCAATCATGTCATGTTTAATAGCCTACATGGGAAAAATCATGACGCGTGTCGTATTGTTTTATACTGCAAAAATGGAAAACCTACTTTTAACACTGCCTTAGCATATTCATGCTTAGATAATGCCTAGACCTAAAATTCTAGCTTTATTCGCGAAATTTCCAATCGCTTCAAGCGATAAGTCATATTAACGAAGAAAGACAGGAATGATGATTCCATTGCATTATTTTGCTAAGACAGTTTATCCTGGATCAACACAAAACCTGATACGATATCAGCTGAGCTAAAGGCCTATTTTCCTTAGCACTGTCTCCGTCGCTTTTTCCAAAGTAACCATGGAGATACATATATCGACAGGCCTTTTGTCTAAATCGATGTAGCGTGCCATTTCACGCAGGTAAGGCGAAGCTGCCAAGGCCTGGAGGGGCAATAACGATGTGCAGGAAAAGAACAAGGCTCAGTGTTTCTGACTCTCAGCAACGAATCGTCGGCAGATCCCGCCGAATTGCCATTTAGGGTCAGTTCTTCAGCATCGCGCTCCGCCGGCAGTTCGCAGGTTCGACTACAAGTAACTTTTGCAACAGGCATGGCAGGATATCCTGCCCATGAGAGACCACTTCTGTTGCGCGTTACAAAATCATCCCTTTTTTAAGTTTGTGATTGGCTCAGTGTGCAAGAAGACCTTTAAGAACATTCCTACGACGACATTTTTGTAATTCCGGTGATTTCCCTGTTCTCAGGCCCGCTGGATTACCAACGACCTCAGTCAGTTACAGTGGGTGACAATGACCTCCGCCTGCTGCTGAATTTTCATTGAATAAAGAGACAAAAAAAGATTCCAAAAAGGCTGAACTGTCCCATATTCAAAATCATCCTCGTTTTTTTACCTTTTATAGCTAGACCAAAGGACGTCCTAATGTGTAATCTCTCATATAGTTTAAACACGGATCTTTTGGTGGGGATAAAGCACGCCTTATTGACTATCTAATTTGCATACGAGGAAGAGTTGCCCATTCAAAGGACACCTGTCCCACCCGGCAGACGACAGCAGTCTGTTTAGGACACAAAACATTTCAAATCAACAGAAGCGATAGGAATTGTTAGCAGTGGCAGGGACGGTTTTATGGACCACCGTTGACATCTGTCTGGCCATGAAATAGAAAAATTCATTCATCAGATGTTGATGTGGTTGGGGTTCCGTGAATTTTAGTATTGCATGCAGGTCGGATATCTTATTTTCGCTATATATAGGTGTAGCCGTTGTATGGTTTGCGACACCGGTGAGGGTGAAACCTTTCTCCTGCATGATAAAAGATGATGCCGGAAAAGTAACCGGTCACATTTTCAAAGTTCTGTTCATACCTGTGTGCCTTGTTCAAAACATGGACTTTCGCGTAGGCCGATA
>NMRB01000042.1:264015-275612 GCA_002633025.1 Notospermus geniculatus
TGCTGGAAAAACATCCAACAACTCCAGCATGATCACATATGAATGCATCAAATTGGTTGTTCGAAAGGGACAAATCGGTTTCTAGTCCGAATCCAGTTGAGGTCAATGTCTCTTCTTCGCCCTGCCCTCCTGTTGAATTGTCCGGGTGCACAGTTCCACACACTCACTGAAAGCAGGTCGACTCTGGTCCCTGCTGTAGTCCTTCTCAGCTAGCCGGGACAGAGACAGAATGTAACAGCAAGCTATCCGAAGAATGGCTAACTTTGACAGTTTTTGGTTATAAGAATAGGACGGAACTGCTCTCCTCAGGCTCTCAAATGCGGCACTAATCGTATGAACCCGCGTTCTCTCTCTGGCGTTTGCTTCAATCCGTCGCTCAATTGTCATACTTTTGTAGTTTTTTCGTTGTTTCCGTCCGCATCTGTCTCCGTCTTCACTGGAGACGTCCTGAGTGTAGGAGTTTGCGCTGGACGCACCAGCTCTGTCCAGTAGTGAGGACGGTGTCCGTTCGTGATGCAGCTGATTTGCCTGTAGCATCTCAGCGGTGTAGGGATGAAACGCCCCGGGAAATGGCATCGGATATTGGTAAAGCGGATGTCCATTTGGGAATACCCCGGATGGCGGACGCTCTAAACTCTCCTCAGAATCTCCTTCATGTCCTTGCACAAAGTTCACAGGTTCTGGTGAGTCCGGTGCCCCTTCGCCGTCCACTGAAGAAGAATCTCCTCGATACCTCGGGTCAGGTGAAGACCCTCGGCTGTCAGTCTCTGGACAGAATCTCTTGACGCTAAAGTCACTAAGCCGTCTCGGTTCACTCATCTTCCGTTTGTTTTTCCTGGGCCTTGCTTCTTTGTGATCTGAATCCGACGGTGAAGTATCCAACCGCAGGTCTAAAGAAGCACAGGTGGATTCTTGGGCAGCCATAGCGCACCGCTCACCACCACTGCTCTCCACTGCCTGTTATCGACTAATTTCTGCCGTACTTTATGTATAATACTCCACACACAGCTCAGCGGCCAGATGTTCTATGTTAAAGAATTCCTGCGATGCGTGATATTTATCGGCGACTAAGTTCCCAGGCGACTATTGAGCTCAGTCAGGCAGCGTTTATAAATATCACTCCCTGCTCCAGGGCTGCCGTTCACTGCACTAGATCAACTTCGTGCTGCTTTAGCAGTTTATGAATATGATGTTCAACATCAATCACAATGGCATATTAAAATCCGAAAACTGGTGTTTTATTCGACTTTTGTTTGAGCCAGTATAATACAGAGACCAGGTGTTCCTCTCCAATCCTGTGGCGCATTTGGCGTGCTGACTCAATAGGGGTGACGGCGCTGGCTGTCGTCTGCTAGAGCTGACCGCGGGCCACCAGAAATTATTTCTCTTTACCGGTCTGCCACGAGGCAGGCGCCGCGCTTATTGAAACAAACCGTCACAAAATCAACAGAGAACAATATGGATTTGTACGTACATATGTACATAAAAATACTTCTAATATTGTAATTGAGCAACTGCATGGTCGATTTTTATTCTCGACTGTGATAACAAACGATAAGGCTCGGGTCTCTATAGTGCATTCAATCTGATCACCACCTGTTCTCCCTTCAGCTAAATGAGAGTTTCCTGTAACTGAAGCTGTCTTGTTGAATTCCCTTCATTTTAACATCTGTCTAGATGCAAAATCAATTGACGCTGATCGTGACATAGATTCTAATTAATTGCGGCTCCATTAGGAATGTAATTAGGCTGACGTTGTCCGGTCTATAGCAACACATGCCCACACAGCGGTACCGACTGCCCGACAGTTGGGATGCTGACAAGAGGCTCCTTGTCAAACCGGGAGGAGCTGCTTTGTTTTGTCGCTGTAGTTGATGGTCATGACCCAGCTGCGGCATATACATTGTATTTACGATATCGAATCATATTTTTATCTCGAGGACTGTTGGAAGACATCCCGAGTTTCTTTTGTCGCGGTCTCTGGTTTTCGCGGCGATCATAGATGGTCCTTTTGTGTCATCAACGTTGCACCTGTATCATAGCAACGGATTAGCCTGGGTGCAAAAAGCTTCAACCATCACTGTCCCCCGGCACTGTCCGCTGTCAAATCAGCGCGACTCATCCGGATTACAGGTCTGAACAGGTATGCGCGTACCTAATAAGACTCTCTGAATCAATGGAACCATCTTTCCCCGATAGTTCCTCCCTCCAACTAGACCGATCACACCTGGAAAGAAATTGGGCCGAAAATTACTGTGAATGTCTGGAAACAAATGCATGCAGGCCACATGTTACGAGAGTGGATTATAAAACAAAGCGTATTTTGTCATCCAGGCAACAAACTGACAAATATTGCTCATCCGTGCCCAGCTCAATGGCGACATCTGGGCACCTGTGGTGTCCTAATGCACTCACACTGACTATTGCCTCTCTCGGCAAACTCAATTGTCAGCGGGTAAGAACTGTGAACGAATTCGCAATAATTTTATCGATGTGACTATTAATCCGGCCACCATGGACACAAGTCCTTTGACAGTACGTATTGATCCGTTAATCTGCATAGATTACCATAGAGGAAACGTGACAGCTTCCAGCTGTATTGAACACCATCAGCCACCTGCCCCATGGCTACGATGATTTACTCCTGCAGTATCCTGGATACAGTCCTTAGAGACTGTCAACGAACACAGCCAGGTAGCTTGCGTTTATTAAAGGAAACGTGTCACATGAAAAGTGTTATAATTGCCCGTCCCTGTTCAGGCCTATCGCCTACCATTTCCGTAAGGACGAATATAGGAACCGTGAAATTAGAAATTTTCAATGACCCACTGAATTCACCTTTGTTTTTTGCCGAATTAGACAGAGGCACACTGTGAAAAGACAGTATAGGGTTAATTCAGTTCTGGTGGAACACCTGTGCTGTCGTCTTCACCTGTCGCCCACTGTTTACCTCGGCGTCGTGCAAATATGGTCAGGGTACCGCACTTGCCTGATATTGATCACAATCAATGAATATTGATATAAGAATGCGATAGTTCATTCACGGAACCACAGGCATTCGGTACGTTTACAATCAATAGTCGGTTGTGAACTGGAATTGCTTCTAAGGGGATCTTCAGGCCAGATATATGACACTTCACAGAACCTGTGATAGACTGAGGAGGGCATCTGGTGATCCAGGCGTCCTGGGGCACGGACGCGTCTCCGACACTCCTTACACAATACCATGACCATGCAAGAGCCCTCTAAAATTCTGGTTAGTAATGAAGGCAAAGCAGGTGCGAAAGTGCTGTGCTTAAAGTCTGGTTTAACCTCCCTGCTCAAAGGTTAATAAAATGATAGAGCAGGAAGGGCCACTCCCTAAAGTGAATATTATTCTGTCATCACCGCATGTTGAAATCCGGGGTTGAAATCGTAATCGTAAGAATTGGCGGTGTCGCCACCTATGCATATGTGGAAGAACCAAAATCTCTGAAGGGATGGCATCCTCCCGCATCGACATGATACGACAGCCAGCTGTTGCCTACATGTACTGCATAAGACTATATGGGTAATTTGCAATTATACTAAAAAAGCCTTGTAAAAAAATTACTGTTATTGTTAGTGTCTTTATTAGTCTTCCTTTCAGAGTTAACAAAACTAGAAATTGACTTGTCAGTCAATTTGAAGGCCGCCCTTGGATATTGGACAGAGTTCACTGATAACTATGCTGTGAAGATAGATGTTCAATAGACAGGATCAAGACATCATAAACTTTTAACATACAGAAAGATCAATTGAAAGCCAAATTGACATGTTTTTTTGTCACTATCAAATTGTACAAAATATAGATTATTTAACCACCCCGACAGCCAATAGCCATCAATGAAGTGATTCGTAGTTCCTTCTGCTTAGCTCAGGGGGCATCACAAGTCAGTTGATACATGCACTGATACATGCGATAGAACAATAAATTTCATCAAAAGTTCACACTTTATTGTATTCAGATGACAGCAAGAATCAATAGAGTTCTGTGTTATATGCATATCTATTATTCCCGAAACTTTTGCCATGATACATGACATACTTTTTGAGTTATCCTGGTAAAACCACAGATTGGACGGAGAGAGATCCAGAGAGAAATTCAGTAAAATCAATGAAGACCAACCCATTGAGATGGGGCACTCTTAATAAAAGATACAGTGATCACCATTATGGTACATATAGTAAGAAGAATAGTACCGCCTGTATAACAAGGGAGTAAATGCAGAAAACAAGACCATTTGGAACAAAGAGCAAAGAACACACCATTCCCATAAAAAACTGCATTCTTACAAATGAAATGTATAAGTTTTAATCATCAATGTGATATGAATACTTGGAATACTCTGATAGCATAATGGCAATACATGCTGACATCTTCGTTGAGCTTGTAAGAAAAACTCCTCAAGTTCATAATTTAGGTATACCAAAAAACTAGATACAGTATACCTTATATAACAATCATGCACTACAAAAATAGATGTAGATTGACAACAATTGTGCCTATTGTAAAAGATTTCATCACCATTGGAATGTTTTGAATATATTGGACAATTGTGGTATTCAGCTGCATCATTTGCTTAGCCCTTTGCTGCCACCTCCAACATGGGTAACAGAATTTTTGCTGCCACATGTATCTTGCTTATTCGTGTTCCTAACCGACTAGAAACAAAATGTATGAGTGAGTATTGACCATGATATCCCATGTTCAAACATTAAACATGGTTGACTTGAATTTCTTGTGGTTCTGCTCTTGGTACATGTATTGCTGTGTTGTCACATTTCTATAGTAGTAATGTGCTGTCAGATATAGCACAATCCCAATAATTAGGACAAGATATGAGTACATAACTATGTTTCGCTTTGGTAGCCAAAGAATTGTGTACTTCAACAGACCGGATTTATAATCTGCAAAGGAAGAGGAAAGTTTTGCATTACATATACTTTCATTTACCATTATCTGACCAGGCACACAAAAGATATTGCTTTTTGTAGGATAAAAGATGAGGCACAAGTGCCCAGCCCCTATTTTTAGTTAACACTGCGATATGACACAGCAAGGGAATCCATGGTGGTCGGGCTACCATGATGCATGGATTACTTTCCGAATCAGAAATCAAATATTTCTGGGAATGTGCCGGTATTGATGTGAAAATAGGTTAGTTTACAATATGCAACAAATGAGACATCAAGAATTTCTAGACTTACTTATAACAGCAACACCATAACCAATGTCCACAGTTCCCATCCTATAGTTACATGTTGGTACCATGATTTCTCTCAGTCTTTTCAGGTCTTTCATGTCCACAGTGATGACATCTTCTAACTTGGTGAAGCCACCGCGGTGATCACCCTTTTCATAACAGTCACGGCACTCAAGCACATATGGCTGGAAACAAGATTGCAGACATCATATCATAAGCCAACAAAGTGAATCCTGTATACCTTTATTGGATATCTGAATTAGGGTAGCATCAAAACTCTAGTGTTCTACAGTAAGATCTCAACCTAAAATCCTCACCAGCCATTTGACAAGTTAGCTACCTTATCAAGCATTTTTCATTCTAAACATTAACAATGAAAATTGCATAAAAAGTGAAATTACCAGGTGTTCGTGTGCTGTGATGAACAGGTTGGGGACAATCCTCTTAAGAATCTGGAAAGGAAACGTTAGCTTTCAACCACAGTGAGCAGTTTGCATCTTGTAAGGAGATGCAACATGTGTATAGAATTAGGGAAGGGGAGGATCAAAAATACCAATCCAAACCATCACAACCACAGTGGTAAGCATTTGGCAAAACTAGTACCCGTTCCCCCTCATCTACATAAACAGGGAAATTGACAAACAAACACCAAAGTTTGCCTGTGATACTTCCAACTGAAGAGACTGAGTCCATTGATTGCATGTCTACGTACTGGTTTAACTTGAACTGGTGACCTCAGTAATACACTTTGATGATTGAGAACTATTCTAAAATGATTTTTGTTTACGTCACCAGCCAATCCTCTCAGCTCCATCAACTTGTCATCATCACTATACCGATCAGAATAGCCATAATTGAGCTGAAAAGTTTAAAGAAATTCACATGTACCGGTAGGCCCTATGTGTAGTGAATCTTGACAGTCAAAACCAGTTTTATGAGTCAGAGAGAAAGGAAGGCTCTGCGGTGTGGCCACAAAATGCTTTGTAATACATTTCTGGCTCTATTCTGCTCCAAAGAGGCACTACTTATAAATTTATACCTTGATAAAGTCTAGTGATTTTTCAGATACAACTCCTGCAACTTCTTCGAAGTATTTCTCGAATCTCATTAGTTTTTCATGAGACTTCACATCATATCCTTCTCCCCCAACATCATTGTCACCTGGAATGACGATCATCTGGAATGAAACGTCAGGAGGGACTTGAATATATGCGGCCATATAAGCCCGTTTTTTAAAGGATGACTAACCTGGCATAGTTCAACTTGCTCTCTCTCTGTCTCCTCTCCCACCCCATGCCTGATCATATATGCCTAGTCTCGATATGCCTCTTCCTCACTATTTTATGGTACCGGTATGCTTCTAGTCCTGTCAAACATACCTACTCCTCATTTCAATCTCATTTCAATCTGTGGATTGAATAGATATACTCACCTTACTATCTTTTGCTTTTTTGAACACAGAATAAAATCGATCCACATATTCTTTAAGTCTAGCATTAGTAGCCAAGCTACCTTCATCCAGGATATCACCAAGGAATATCACAACATTTGGTTTAACATGACTGTATGCGTCACTGAATGTCTTGGACAGAAACCTGAAAATTTCAAACCTTGTTGTACAATGTAGTTCTTTTGCGGGAAGTTAATTGAACAGACACAGCGTCAGGTGAAACAAAGGAATATTTAGTACACTAATAATTCACTTTAAACATGCTTTCTTCAGCTGTTTACCTGTCAGCATCCCATCTTGTGAAAAATCCGAAGGGAGTAACAGCATCTTCATAGAAGTGACCAATGAGTTGTGGATCAGCCACTAACAGAACTCTTGTCTCATTCTCTTTGGCACTGGAAGAAAGATTTCACTCATCACTTCAATCATCACCGACGTTTCCACTAGTCATAACACATTACACAGTGACACTAGACTAGGACAGAAAATGAAAAGAACAATCAAGGACCATGTGATTGTCACAAGACACTCACCCAGTTGAAGGAGGAGATGGCCACCTGTGACTCTGTATATAGTAGATTAGAACTTCATTTACATAAAGGTGAAAGCCAATCACAATGGCAAAAAGCAATTTCTTCTTTGAAAGAGTGCGAGGAATGAATAGTCTCCACATTTAATTCCTGAAAGAAAACAATACAATAAAGGCATGGACGATATTCACGACTTCGAACTTAGCCATATTCATAGCATGATAATATGTTATGTTCAGAGACACTGGAGTTTTCGGTTTTGGCATAGGTCTTGGCCTATAGGCAGGCCTAGCTTAAAGCCGTAGGAGAGGGCTACCGTAGGGGCGAGGCCTAATGAACAGTAGCCTAGCCCCTTCCTTTGTCCCAACCATGATATCAGATAGTATGACCCTTCCTTAGCCAGCCTCGGCCTCCTGACAATGAAGTCCTAACTGAAGTAGCTTGTGCCTCTGCTAACAATAGGCTCGTCCTACTTGCGAACATGCCTCACAGTTGCATGGCCATAGACCTAAGCCTACCGTTAAAGCTCCCGTCACATATCCACCGGGCCCCGTATGCTTTCCCCACCCAGCAGCTTGCCGTGGATTTTGGAGACAGTAGGCCTAGGCCTACGATAGGCTCCAGTAGGCGTACGGACAGGTCCATTAAAATTGTTGTAGATTTAGGCGGTGTTAGGCCCTCGAGCCTAACGTCCGGACTTTTGGCTCAATGGAAGAATGCCCGTCTTGCATGCGGGAGATCCTGATCCGGGAGCGAGCCCCGCCCCGGGCCGGCGCGGTGCGGTCTACGACACAATTTTCATTTTCATTTCTACGGTTTTCATTCCCCGGGGATCAGGGCAATCTGTGTGTTTTTACTCGACGTACGGGCCCCGGAGTGGATATGTGACGGGGGCTTTATCAGGCCAAAGTGAAAATGGGTGCATGATGCACTAGGCTAGCACATGCACGTCGTCGTGTGTGCGAACTGGAGCAGCCACTTCATTTTCATTTTAACACCGATTTGGGCCAACATACTAGGATTATTCTTTTTTTCAATACGTGTCATAATTACTATTAATTGTTAGAAACCATGTACGGTAAATTTTGTAGGCTTTCACAGTCAAGTCATATTTTAGGGATTTTTATTCGACTTTCACATCGTGGCGAACACCGACAACCACAACTACACTTCGTCCAATTCCTCGTTTACCGTGATCGACCAGCAGCCGACGACCTACCGGAAGTTGATGACTGCAAGCAAAAATGGCTGGATCGAGTTCTGCTGCTGTGGTCGAAAACATCCATTCTCAAGTTGGGTATGCAAAAATCGATAGGACAGAAATGAATTATTGAATTTGATAACACTGGTAATAGATGAGATGCAAAAATATGGTGATGTGCTGCTTGGTTTGTCTTTTCTACAGAAGAGAAGGTTGTGATCCTGGACGACACCAGAAGAAGTTCTTCAAGAAGATGGTTGTGCACGTGTGTGGTCATGCACAGGAACCAGTACAATTGGATTTTGGGGAGTAAAATAATTTATTTTACTCCCCAAAATCCAATTATACTGGTTCCTGTGGGTCATGGTGCCAATGGTGGTCTCTGTTGTGTGCCTGAGAGACATTCCTCTACTACCGGTAGGCCTAGGCCTAGGCCTACTGACCACCGCATTGACCACGCTGACAGCAGTGTTGGTGTGACGTGATGATGAGTGCAGCCCCCACCCACCCTCCCACCAACACTGCTGTCAGCGTGGTCAATGCGGTGGTCAGTAGGCCTAGGCCTAGGCCTACCGGTAGTAGAGGAATGTCTCTCAGGCACACAACAGAGACCACCATTGGCACCATGACCCACAGGAACCAGTATAATTGGATTTTGGGGAGTAAAATAAATTATTTTACTCCCCAAAATCCAATTGTACTGGTTCCTGTGCATGACCACACACGTGCACAACCATCTTCTTGAAGAACTTCTTCTGGTGTCGTCCAGGATCACAACCTTCTCTTCTGTAGAAAAGACAAACCAAGCAGCACATCACCATATTTTTGCATCTCATCTATTACCAGTGTTATCAAATTCAATAATTCATTTCTGTCCTATCGATTTTTGCATACCCAACTTGAGAATGGATGTTTTCGACCACAGCAGCAGAACTCGATCCAGCCATTTTTGCTTGCAGTCATCAACTTCCGGTAGGTCGTCGGCTGCTGGTCGATCACGGTAAACGAGGAATTGGACGAAGTGTAGTTGTGGTTGTCGGTGTTCGCCACGATGTGAAAGTCGAATAAAAATCCCTAAAATATGACTTGACTGTGAAAGCCTACAAAATTTACCGTACATGGTTTCTAACAATTAATAGTAATTATGACACGTATTGAAAAAAAGAATAATCCTAGTATGTTGGCCCAAATCGGTGTTAAAATGAAAATGAAGTGGCTGCTCCAGTTCGCACACACGACGACGTGCATGTGCTAGCCTAGTGCATCATGCACCCATTTTCACTTTGGCCTGATAAAGCCCCCGTCACATATCCACTCCGGGGCCCGTACGTCGAGTAAAAACACACAGATTGCCCTGATCCCCGGGGAATGAAAACCGTAGAAATGAAAATGAAAATTGTGTCGTAGACCGCACCGCGCCGGCCCGGGGCGGGGCTCGCTCCCGGATCAGGATCTCCCGCATGCAAGACGGGCATTCTTCCATTGAGCCAAAAGTCCGGACGTTAGGCTCGAGGGCCTAACACCGCCTAAATCTACAACAATTTTAATGGACCTGTCCGTACGCCTACTAGAGCCTATCGTAGGCCTAGGCCTACTGTCTCCAAAATCCACGGCAAGCTGCTGGGTGGGGAAAGCATACGGGGCCCGGTGGATATGTGACGGGAGCTTTAACGGTAGGCTTAGGTCTATGGCCATGCAACTGTGAGGCATGTTCGCAAGTAGGACGAGCCTATTGTTAGCAGAGGCACAAGCTACTTCAGTTAGGACTTCATTGTCAGGAGGCCGAGGCTGGCTAAGGAAGGGTCATACTATCTGATATCATGGTTGGGACAAAGGAAGGGGCTAGGCTACTGTTCATTAGGCCTCGCCCCTACGGTAGCCCTCTCCTACGGCTTTAAGCTAGGCCTGCCTATAGGCCAAGACCTATGCCAAAACCGAAAACTCCAGTGTCTCTGAACATAACATATTATCATGCTATGAATATGGCTAAGTTCGAAGTCGTGAATATCGTCCATGCCTTTATTGTATTGTTTTCTTTCAGGAATTAAATGTGGAGACTATTCATTCCTCGCACTCTTTCAAAGAAGAAATTGCTTTTTGCCATTGTGATTGGCTTTCACCTTTATGTAAATGAAGTTCTAATCTACTATATACAGAGTCACAGGTGGCCATCTCCTCCTTCAACTGGGTGAGTGTCTTGTGACAATCACATGGTCCTTGATTGTTCTTTTCATTTTCTGTCCTAGTCTAGTGTCACTGTGTAATGTGTTATGACTAGTGGAAACGTCGGTGATGATTGAAGTGATGAGTGAAATCTTTCTTCCAGTGCCAAAGAGAATGAGACAAGAGTTCTGTTAGTGGCTGATCCACAACTCATTGGTCACTTCTATGAAGATGCTGTTACTCCCTTCGGATTTTTCACAAGATGGGATGCTGACAGGTAAACAGCTGAAGAAAGCATGTTTAAAGTGAATTATTAGTGTACTAAATATTCCTTTGTTTCACCTGACGCTGTGTCTGTTCAATTAACTTCCCGCAAAAGAACTACATTGTACAACAAGGTTTGAAATTTTCAGGTTTCTGTCCAAGACATTCAGTGACGCATACAGTCATGTTAAACCAAATGTTGTGATATTCCTTGGTGATATCCTGGATGAAGGTAGCTTGGCTACTAATGCTAGACTTAAAGAATATGTGGATCGATTTTATTCTGTGTTCAAAAAAGCAAAAGATAGTAAGGTGAGTATATCTATTCAATCCACAGATTGAAATGAGATTGAAATGAGGAGTAGGTATGTTTGACAGGACTAGAAGCATACCGGTACCATAAAATAGTGAGGAAGAGGCATATCGAGACTAGGCATATATGATCAGGCATGGGGTGGGAGAGGAGACAGAGAGAGAGCAAGTTGAACTATGCCAGGTTAGTCATCCTTTAAAAAACGGGCTTATATGGCCGCATATATTCAAGTCCCTCCTGACGTTTCATTCCAGATGATCGTCATTCCAGGTGACAATGATGTTGGGGGAGAAGGATATGATGTGAAGTCTCATGAAAAACTAATGAGATTCGAGAAATACTTCGAAGAAGTTGCAGGAGTTGTATCTGAAAAATCACTAGACTTTATCAAGGTATAAATTTATAAGTAGTGCCTCTTTGGAGCAGAATAGAGCCAGAAATGTATTACAAA
>NMRB01000042.1:283169-382084 GCA_002633025.1 Notospermus geniculatus
GGGGGGGGGGCAGAAATGGGGGATCAATTTGTGGCTAAGTGTAGGGGGTGGGCAGATACCCTTATGATTAAGTTCCTGTGGGATCAATGTTCAAGGCTGGGAGGTGAGCAAAAATAAAACCTTTTTCCCTCTGAACAACTTCCCTAGATATGGAATGAGCATTTCCAGGGAGCAGATGTGAAATGCCTTCTGGGAGAAATGCAGTGCCATAGGAAAGAACAATTATTGCCATCTGTGCAGCATAAATTACTGGTTAAATTCTTTACCAGTATTAGATGACAGTTAAAGTGGTACTTACAAGTGAAGAATGGATGGGGACAAGATTCTTTCACTCTAATGGTATCTCAGAAAGTTGAAAGGAGGAATAAACCAGGAATTTCATCTCAAACATAGCTTTATTCAATAAATACAAATATACATGAACATTTCACAATGTTCTTTGCAATGGCAAAGCTGTGAGAGAACAAAATTATGGCACAGAGATTTCTGCCTTAAGGCCGCAGCATCCAAATAATAATTCAAGTATTTTAAGATATTTTTTTCTGTGACATACTGTAGATATCACATCTTTCCTTTTGGGCAGAGGCAGACGATTCAATAGGAGCTGCCAATGTAGTGAAAATGTAGAAATGTAGTTAACAGATTAGATGGGGTACTGACCATTATTTTAATGATAACATTAACCGTTTTACATTCTTCATATATTCAAATCTTCATTTCAGTCATATGCAGCACCAAACGAAGATACCTACACCTTGGGGTAATGAAATCAAAATAAGTACTAATTCCTCTAACGCTTCTTTGATATCTCTATCACGTCCAGCACATTTCTTATGGTCTCCATGGGAACCCTTCGACAGGTTGTTAAGGTCTTAAGTACTCAATCAGAGGATTGTGACTTGGAGAGAACAGACAGAGCCACTAAGCAACCGAGAAATGCACCAACAAACCTCCCACAATGCCAATGCCTGTAACTTATTTCAGGAATATTGCAAAAGGTACACATCGATTTATTCCATGTTTTCCAATATCTCAAACTGGCAATGTATTAGAATCTGGTAAAACATAGGCACTTATGGACATAAAGGCCACAAAAAGCACCAAAAATGGGATAACACTTCAGGATGAACTTAAAGTTCATCACTCTAGCTATAATTACAGTGGTATATGCCCCAGGTCATAATACCCCCATTTACAATCCATTTAATCTTAGTAGAAGGGTTTCAGCTATGAAATTTGGCTGTTCAGATTGTTGTTTACACAGAGGCAACAAATTCACACAACAATCATACAACATTATTATACCTATGTGAATATTACGGCTTCCTTGAAAATCATATCAATGTTTGGTATATCAAGTGACAAACAGCCAGCAGATTCATGACTGGCATTTTAGGGGCTATATCATTTACATGTGACATTTTATGCATGATTATACAGTATTGACAGAAAACAGCTATATACATCACCAAGAATAGACAAGATGGTGTAGAGAGGTTAGGACACTGACCTAATCACCTCAGGTTTTAATGGACTTACTGCTAAACTCAGACAATGCAGTTGATACTTTCAACTACAAAATACTTCTTTGTATTTTACTCCTACCATATTATGCAACATCAACTGCCTTCCAAAAGAAACATGTACCGTACCTCTTTTGCAATATTTTATTAAAAGAAACAGGCTGATATGAAATATTCTATGAAATGTCTTCAAAACTCAAGGCACATTCTACTAAAGGTTTACAATTTCAATAGCCTGAAATGAACAACACAATTTAGATGAAAGGATAGTTTCGAAGATCAAAACCAGACCCCTTAGGATATTTCTTCATAAAACAATGTTTTTTCTTCATCTAGAAGCAGTATGGGTAATTCATCAGCAGTGGTGTGTGGTAAGGTTACAGAATCAAGAGAGCTATTGAAAAATGCCTACTGGTTTCATGATGTGGCCATAGATGGCAGCAGAAGCATGGGTCACTTGACCCTGGACCCATTCTTACTGGACACTGAAAAGTGCCATGGGCATTCTCCTAGGATATTTCTTTAGCATTACTAGACATATACACTGGTGTCTTTGGAAAGAAGAATGCATACAGCCTTGTTGGACTTGAACCCTTTCCCTTTGGTACATGAAAAGAACAGAAAATCAAAGGAGCTGCTCAGAACGGATCTTCCTTTAGGCAGAGTAATGTTTTCCTTCCTACATCAAAAGGTTCATTTGCTAATAATATAATACTCTATTCTTGAATAGCGATGAGAGAAAAAGTTGTTTGAGACCATGTTGAGTGCAGGATATAAAGAATACATGGTGTGTATATTTATACAACAATGGTGGGCACAACCTGTTGATATTCCAACCAGATATAAAGCGAAGATTATGCAGAGGTGTATAAAGTGATCTAACCATTCGATACAGACATCATATCAAGTACAAAGAGCAAAAAGCTTGCGACAGATGAAACAAGGTTGCTGTGAGTGTGAGCACTTGACTGGATTCACAATGTCATGACATTCAATAAAATGTTAAAGTAGGTATATAGAATAAAATCACTCATCTATATTTGAAATACACATCTGGTTAACATTGAATCATCTGGAAATACTTTCTTGTTAATGAGACTTAGACTTTCTGATAAGTACTCTCTTGCCTAAACTGCACATCTATTTACATCATTTGAACACCAAATGATACAAAAATATAAGCAATGTAAAACAGGTGGAGATATTTACAAGTCAAACCATACAGATCAACTTCACGGTAAAATGTGTCCCGTTCATGTTCAAGCAAGCCACCAATAAGTTGATTCCTCATACTTTAGTTCCAGTATCGACACTGCGAGGTCGTACATCTTCAAAAGAAACAATACTTCAGGTCAAGCAAGTAACTATGAAAAATTTGGCTATTTGATTCCATTTTGGCATTGAATTCCTGCCGTTTGGTGCATCAAGACCTGGAGATGTGTAAGATATATACCTGCTCTGTGCTGTATAAGTAGGTAATAAGTTCAATATTGGTGAGAATCACAAGTGGGTGCTACTTGATGTGATAGCTACGGGAGAAAAAATTGAGAGAAGGATTGCAAGCGGAGGGCACCCAATCTGAAACAGGCATTCCCAAGTACAACATACCATAAACAACAACCACTTTACACTGGTGCACTCAGGGAGAAAATATTAATCACATAGTGTTATGGTGTTATATTCTGGGCAGAATATGGAGTACTTTCCTGAGTTGTAGCATCATCCACTTCGTTTTTCAACACTACAAAAACAGAGGATTTCCATGAGCTGAGCTCTCCTGTGGGCGTGTAATTACCATTATACGCCATAACATCCAGATCAAAGACAGCCGCCATTATGGGCTAATTAGGCTGGAGCAGACTCTGAGTATTCCTTATCATGCATTCTTAAAACATCCTGATACCTTGTAAGTGTATCTTCGAGGGTACATCATGATTCAATTTTCATGATTTTAATCCAAAAGATCGAGTTAGCCAGAATAACAAAGCAAAAATCTGCCCTTGTCCATTGTGTCTTTCAAGTTCTGTTGAAGTTGCCAAGGGCAAAGGAAGGCAAAGGTGGCGATATAAAAGGATTTTTTAATAATTTCTGTGAAACGAACTGTAACTAATTCCGCTAAGAGTTCTGAGTTTCCAACATCACTCAAGTTGAGTAATCAAAACCACACTTTTTGCAGTAAAAGTGTGAAAAAGGAGTTGGCGATGGCAGGGGTCTTTTGTTAAACAAGGCTTGATTATTTAACCCTTTCTTCAATCAGCAAAAGCAAACATTGCCTATCTTTGATGTGAGTGCTAAAATTAATGAGAATCGTATGGATAGAGAAGTTTGCAATTGAAAATTGAAATGGGCTGTTCAAGACAGAAAGCTCACCATTTTGGTGTCAGTGGGGTGCTGACAATGCCAAAGATAGCTAACTCTGTAAGCTAGATTAAAAGACTTGTGCATGCCCAGCAAGGATAAATAGCGGATGAGACATCAGAATGTTGTTGGAAATCACCCAAGGTTTGGAAAATAAGACACGATGCCACTTACACTACAGTCTTGGCCTGTGGCCTGTTGATGAAACAGTGTCATCCACCGGTACCTACAGATTAACAAAGTGCCCCTAAAATACATACTTAAGCATCATTATCTAGTTATTAAGTAAGGGAACAACATATCGACTGGGTTACCGTAAATGCCCTATAGAATACTTCAACTGGTCTGTAACAATGATCGACAAATTCATATTTTCTAGGTTTTCTAAGGGTGCCCTTGTACTTTTCTACATTAAACTGCAGTGCCAGTACCTTTGAAACATTTGAATAATGTATTATAAAACAACAAACAAATAAATGCCCAGATATGACAGATTTGTTAAATAATCAGTGAAAACCAATAATGCTGCATCTGCTTTTACCCGAACAGCTTTTTTGGTAAGCGCTATGTTCAATTTAGCCTTTAGGAATATCAAACATGTATCTCAGCGGATAGCTATCATGGGAAGATTATCAAAAACTGAAAAACTACAAAATAAACATGTTGAAGCTTTGATACACTGGTAAATAAATAATACATGAATAAAGAGCTACAAGAACAAAGGATTTAAAGTATTAAAGTATTGTTTTCAAATGTGAATTCTACGAAATGGATAATCCAAAATTTATTGAATATAAATGGCATCGTCTGCATCATCTTTCTTAGAAGTGAAACAGCCTTTAGGGCATCAACGTTGCAGGGGCTGTATCTAAATGTGATTTTTGTGGATAAGACAGCAATTCAATCGTTTGACTACAACAAGAGTAAAATACAACAGAAAACCAATTTCTTATCCACAGCGTCCTGTCCATATACCGGTACATGTAGATGGTTCCACGAAGTTGCCTGGAAAGCAAATCACCCATTTCCTAATGCATTCAATGGTAAGTCACCAATGTATCTGTCCAAGATCATCATTCAAACTGGGGCCACACAGTGCAACGATACAAGAAACATGTAAACATCCCCCTTCAAACGTTTTCTTCCATACCTAGAAAGAGATTCAATGGAAAAAAAGTTTTAGACATGTCCAGCACTTTTTAGAAATGTTCTGCTTTCTTATTGTAAAAAAACAGGGCTCGCAATATTAAGAGCTATGATCAAAGAAGATGCAGAACTGGTCCAAGTTAACCCACTCTCATTTTTCGTTCTGCATCAGCAGATGAAGTAAATCCAACTCTTAGTCTATGGTTGCCATGGATAAGCCTTAAACAAACAACTGTAGCTATAACAATCAATAATAAATATATGGTTGGTAAACATGTATAACAACAGAATCTAATGTTCAGTATATCAACACATTCATTTTCCGACAAGCATCCTGGGATATTTTTGTTCTTACCTATTGTCTGAATATAATACCGAAGAATAAAAACAATGGTAATCTAACTCATTATTTGTCACATTCCTTTCCCGGGGGACAGTGAAAGCAAACAAAATCATATAGATTTTAGAGACGCAGAGTCATTCTTTTGTGAAGATGTTCTGATGCTATTGTATGGTAGTCAAAAGACGTCAAACGTAAAAATCCTAACAGAAAGCACAATTAATACAAAATCTGCTGCTGAAGTTTATATTATACAAGGTGAGAAACCTAAATGCCATTGAAATTAAGTGCCGTCCAGAGAACCACATTCCTTCCAATTTTCACAGTAAAATAAAAAAATATCATGTGAAACCGTGTGTCATTGTAACGTCATATCACTCATCCCAATAGATGAGAGCCAAACC
Organism: Notospermus geniculatus; assembly: GCA_002633025.1. Lineage (NCBI taxonomy): Eukaryota > Metazoa > Nemertea > Pilidiophora > Heteronemertea > Lineidae > Notospermus > Notospermus geniculatus. Next base: position 288,941 of record NMRB01000042.1, read on the forward strand.
CATTATTAGGACGTGAACAACACATTCCAATTGAATGAGGATAACATGATAGGGTATGTTTAAACTTCAAACCATCACTTTTAAAAAACTAGCATTTAATTTAAATGTCAATTTAAGTGCAACCTCCATCACATCTAGTTCCATTCTACAACAACTAACCGATTGAAAATGTCAAGCATGTCAAATGCCAGATTTTCTGTGCAAAAAATGCTCAGCATGCCAGCTCATCACAGGAACAGAGGCAGATGGGGGCACAGGTAGTGCCCCCCCCCCCTTATGCAACCAAAGTTTTTTTCTTACTGTGATTTCAGCATTTTCAGAGTAGTACCATCTTTTTATATTAAATGTAGTAGAAGTTGGGAGGCGTATACCAGTAATATACTAGTAACTCAGTTCTGGTCACAAAGTTATATAAACTGTAGCCCCACCCATAATTCTAACCAGCACCTGGTCTGAAATCAATAAAACTGATTTATAAGAAACCCAGTATGCCACTGTAGCCCGATGCAACATCAAATACCACACAAGGTTTTGAAATTGAAATCAAATAAATAAATTCTCTTAACAATAGTAGCATTACATGCTACATTAGAAGATGACTCCTGATGCTGCATTCATAATTCCCATCCAGTATCATCTGTCAATGCATTTTCATCCAATCACCGAGTCAACGCTGCTTTGAAGTTGGCGACATGACTCGTCACCTACAGGGAGCAGTGGAAGTCCCGCAGAATGTTCACCAACAGTGCAAACTACAACACTAACTTAACTACCGTTGTCATGGTAATGGTGATGACAAACAATGGCCAGGATCTGGTCTGCGTTGTTGCTGAATGGCTGGAAGCACGAAGTTCATTACCTGAAATGGATAAGAATGACACCATTTAAGCAACAACCACACCAAGAGTGAACATAACGAATTTGAACTGGAAAATGTGGAAGAACGCCAAGTAAATGATCGGTCCTCTTCAAATATTTAAATCAGGAAATGGATCCTGTGTTTGATTGCCAAAACAATCCTCGGGGCACAATTTTGTTGGAGCCCCCTGTTAAGGCACAATGCCAATGGGAAAAGTTCTTGTTGTTTGTTCACAGCACCGAAAACCCAGCATAAAACTCAGCAAATGCGAACAAGTGAAGGTGATGAACATCCGTCGCTAGGAGACCCCTGCCCATCACAGACTCTCTCCATCTCACCGTGACCAAGGTCTGCGAAAGCTGGGCAATCTTCGGTATCCACTGGGCATTGGAAGCCAGATGAGCTTGACACCACCAACATCATAACTAAGAGCGGACAGTCCTGAGAGTTCAATCTATCCATTTCTGAGGCAATCTTCTTTAAGGAAAGTGCACGGCCATCTTCACCATGCCATTAACTCTAATGGACTGTCAATCGCCGATCGAGTAACTTCTTTCAATATGACTGTTACTTTCAGGTTTTAATGTCATTACACCTGCAGCAGGATTAATCCAGCACTCAGGCTGGTAATCACATTAACTTCTATCATCCAATCAGAAGTGAGCAGAAAAAATTAGCCTAGATTCATCCATCACAGCAGCCACAAGTTTAGGCACACATGGAAAAAACCAACAAGATAATTTCATTCTTAAAGGAATCTGGTAAACATGGCTGCCTCCAATACAGAAAATGAAGATGCAAATTGAGAAATATTGGTGATAAAAGACTTCTTTACACTGATTTGAACTGAAACCACTCCCTTGACTCCTATTGAGAGGAAAGAAGTTCATAAACCACCTGAGCTGATGATCAGTTGAATGCCACGTTATTTGATAGTTCCAGAGATAACAGCCAGGGGGCACTTATCAGGTAGGCTGAATGTGAAAATATTTGTATCTTAGTAAAATGATCTGGCCATAGATGGAAAAAATGCACTATTATCGACAGTGTGTTGTATAAAACAAGTGATATCTATTGCACCTGAAACAAAAAGTCTTCTGGCGATAGGTGATTTACATTACACGTGTATTTAGAAATAATCAGTCAGGATCAGGTGCACAGTACAAGTCCCATTATCAGGTTTTCAAGAAAACCTGTTGACGTGAAGGGGCCATGTCCTCATTGAATTCACTTCCTCCCTAAACTGGGTTTGAAATTGTCATTTTGAATTTTTTGTCTGAAAGACGGCTTTGCAGATAACTTGTCTTAAATCACAGCATACTTTCACTCTCTCAAGACGTCAAGTTACTGTTAGGCGTCTCCCATTTAACACAAAACAGTCATTAATCAATGATTAATAACACCTTTCATGACAGCCAAGAATACTCCAGTACGTGTGACTACTCTTGATTCATTTCAACTGAAACTTAGCAATTTTTATACTTCATCCAATTAAGCACACTCCTTTCACTTAAAGAGCTCGTCTGAATATACCCCATTGACTCATAAAGGCCTTCACATCCTTAATGACATGGCAAAGTCGATTCAGAATTTCAGATATGAATCACAGATGGGCAATAACCAAGGAGACGATGCATACCCATCAGCAAGAATCAGGTAGTGAAAGCTAAAGGTGTGACTCCGCATAAATATCGGCATCTGACACAAATGACCCCCTCAGCAATGGCTTATCGTAGAATAAAGATCCACAGGTAAAGACTAATGATGGTTCCTGATGACGGCGTGACTCTGAATACTGGGACTTAGTCTGCATACATGTTCATGTACGTAGAGCTAGAAGGTTCGTATACTTTTCATGAAACGGAAAAGGGTTTGGAATTTTTTCTCTCAAACCACTGGCATTATGATACAACCCCGGGGATACAACCCCTCTTTAGTTAGTAAAATTGCGAATACGTGCTTACCTGCATATTCCACCTTAAATTCTGAATTCGTAAATGCACCTGTGGCAATATTTGAGGCTATACAGCTATACCGTTCAATTTTTGCGTATCTGGTCCCAGTTACATTTTTTCCATGGATTGTTAAGGTACTGGTAACTCTGGCTTGCTTCAGGTATGCACCGACGTGCATCGGTGGGGGACTAGAGCATTTTTCTGATCTTATGGAATAATTTGCCAACGGAACTTGCTTTTCATGGCCCTGGAATGAAGATGAGACTAATTAAGACATGCAGTGACAATTATGGACTAAGAACGATGATGAAAAACTTTCGATGCAGGGTATTAAGGATGAGCCATTCCTAATGATATGAAAAAGAAAAGACGAAGCTTATTATGGGAAATTGGATGAGAAAATCTCTGCGGCAGGACTGAACTTTTTTCTCACTTGTCAATCTATGGTAGAGAAAGTAAGCTAACTCAAAAATTTGGCGGAGCAGAAATTCTGAACACTGCCGTCAGCCAAGATGCTACATAAACCAAACACTAGACGAATAACGCAATATGATTGTTGGAAGTCATCTGCAGATATCCAGCCCACGGCTAAGAGACTGGAGATATTCTGCATCAACTGATTACAGAAGACATACAATCGCTCTCTTGTCATTATCTCTTAGTGGCAACATTTGTAAGGCATCACTTTATCTGTATCACTTTCAAAGAAATCAAACGAAGAAAGGATTTATTACAAGGCGATATTTCCTTGGAATAATTTAATTGCCTGTGCAATAAGTCACACGTTGATTTCAGGATGACGTGAAGTAAGAATTACTTCATGGTTTATGGATATTTGAGAGCTGCTCTGTCTATTTTGTAGATAGAGGGATGGAGGATGAAGTGCCTCAGTAACAATATACTCAAGTTTCTCCCCTCAAATACAGAGATGAACATTGGTAGCAATCGTGTGTGTACAGCAGTGCTGCGGGAGTGAAGGGGCAAAGATGGAACCAAACTAGCTGAACCTTTGCACTCCACAATTTGCAGAACTCAACTGTTGATAGCTAACCAAAATGATGTCTTAGTCACGCTGAACCATTGACATGAGAGAAGAACTGTTCCCAGCTGACTTCACAAACACATCACTATTACCAATACCAGAGACATCAAAGAAGGCACTGCTCTACCGTCAGACTCATTTAAAATTTCACAGCATTTAATATGGGGAAGTTTCCGCTTCAAACTTATTTTTGCACTACTTTATATTGGTGCAAAACCGTTTAGTCTCCAGAGAATGCCAATTGCAGGAGATTGGTTGTCACCTGGTTGTGGCATGTTCAATACATATCCAGGCTGAAATGGCTGATATGTAGGAAAGTGCAGATGTATTTGTCACACACCAGCAACAACTTTTACTGTCAGGAAAACACGTAATACCACAAGAAAAAACAATTTGGTCATTTTTGGAAGGAATCTGCTCACATGGTTGAAAGATCTGACTCACAAACATTTGTTATGTTAGGAACCCAACCGGGGTCTTCTTCAGGCTGGCACTTAACAGTACAAGACTCTAGAATAGACTGAGCTGAGTCCCTGAAGTAGATCTAAATAGGAAACAAATACATTTTCCAAATAATCAGAAGGTCTTTGAAACTTTTACTTCCGACCCATACCTTTCCACTTGTGACCCAGTGAAAAATGCTTTTTTTAAAGAGAACAGCGAACCATTACCGGTAGTCTGAACGTCAAGAGATGGTGATGTGGTCAGTGTTGTCAGCACTCCGTCTGACTTGATCGATCAAATTTCTGTATCTTTCTTTGTGCTGACGAAGTGACATGTTCGTTTTTACAATACTCGCAGCACAGTAACATGTTTAGACTATTGAACCAGAATTCTTGCCAAATATCACTCAAAATCAAGTTACCCTCTAGCGGTATTTTAACAAACAAACTTCACTGTCATAATTGCTTAAACTTTCATGCCTTCAAATTTTCAAATGTTTCGAAATGTTTATGCCCATAGCTAGCAGTGAATAGGTCTATCAATGCTTCATTATGTATTTTGATGAGGTACAACGTATCTTTGTCAAATGAACAATACCAAAAAGGAATGTGTCCTCAGGACAGCAGCAAGAAATTGAAACTGCAAAACATACATGTAACATAACATCAGCCAAATCCCAAAAGCTGCACATGGGAATTTTGAAGCCATTTAGTGCCATGTGAAATATGTTTAAGGAATTGATACCGAACTGGAGGTATTGGTTGTCTCACCAAACCCGCGAGGGTGGAGCTAAAATGCAGACCTAAACCCGAGGCGCTTCGCCGAGGGTTTAGGTCGGAATGACAGCTCCACCCGAGCGGGTTTGGTGAGACGACCAATACCGACAGTGAGGTATCAATTTCTATTCTAAACCACCTTTCCATAAACCTTTCTGGCACTAAAACATTCATAGGCCTATTCAGTTCAGTGCGATTTGATTGCAAATAGGCCTATTTTGAGATGTTCAGAGTCAATCCGACCCGGCATCCGGCTCCGCGGATGACGCTACGTCGATGACGCGACGTCACTGTGTAACAACATACATCGTGCCTACATCGTGTACATCGGTGTGCAGCGCTAGGCCCAACCATGCAGGAGCCGAAATGAGACAGCAGGGCGCTTTCTTCAACGGATTTTCCGCAGGATGTGTAGCTTATGATACAAAACATTCTTGGGATAGGTCAGTGAGTATAAATCTCGCCCATATTCTCTGCACCGCCTCTCTGAATGCTCGAAGCGAGAAACATGGTCGGCGGTTTTGGTTGCGACACCAAAGCCCGGTGTGGTTAAAACGAGGCTAATGCATTATCCATTGAAAACAAGGCTCACTGTGACCAAGGTGGTTTAGAATTGTAAATTGAACTCGCTGAGGTGACAAAGGTTATGTCTCGAAAACACCACTCGGACCACATAGTTGTCAAGGTCTGTCCCACAGGTCCACTCCTCTTGGAAGAGACCTATGCTGCAGCCACTTCCAAGTCCCATTTTCCTAACAGAAAACCTTTCCATTATGTGAAGCCCATTCCATGCAATTTGAAGATTAAATTGCCAATTTCAATATCAGAATATTACATATTTCATGATCATTGATCATTTTAAGATGAGGATGACAGATAAGGTAATCCCTCCGGTCTGGTCTATTAAAACTTCCCCACAACCATACCATATTCATCACCAAATATATTACATCGTGTGATCATAATCTGATGGTGCTATAAAACCCTGGGCAAGGGTGGGATGAAAAATCACACTTAATGGTATTTGATGATGTGCCTGCCTTGGTCTCATGATAACCCTATTACAGAAATATGACTTAGTTAGGCAGCAATCACTGCCGCAGTGGATGTTAGCTTTGAAAAGATGACCAAGAGTTCAACAGAAGCAAGTCAGTCTATCATTTAGCATTTTGGCTGGGTGTGCCGCAAATGCAACATTTTTCAACACCAACTGAAAAGCTTTTGAAAGGAAACCTTTAACTCACAATCGACTGAACCGTTTCCCATGACACCACCATGACACAAATTGCAACGGACAATGTAAAAGGACAAACTTCTAGCACCAGGAATCGCCGGTTCTGTTGCAAAACAAAGAATAATCTAATGGAAGCACTGTGCTTGCTTCAGTAGCCTCCGGTCTCCGCAACCACATTACTGTGCAGATACATGTACAATACGTGGCCAGGCTTTTCAGTTCAGCAAATGGGAAAGTTGGACCACCAATACGTGTTGCAAAAAAATTCCAGTTCGCGTGCTAGATTCTCATCTTTTTGTCCACCATTGTATACATCGACACCCCAAGAAAGATTTGCTCTCCAACGAGCAAAGACCAAGTCCATATTTTTTGCCAATTGAGGTTCTCATATTGTTGGATGATCACCGACCGTGGTCATCCACTAATGAGTATTCCATCGGTATGACCGTGTCTACAGAAAAGCCACTTGGAATGCACCAATTGCGGCTTAACGAAGGAAATGACTTCTTTATGGTTGGTCATGTAATATGACCACTGGGATCCCATCTCTACTTGATGCACCTGCTACACCATGGAAGCCGACGAAACTTTTTTTTCCCTTCGGAATGGAAATTGTCTGCCTAATGCATGACAATACATGAGACAGCAAAAGAATGTCATTTACTACTTGCAAAATGTTCAGGTGGGTGGAGCTGTTAAGTTATATATTGATATGCAGGGTCCACTGAGGTATAGATACAGACAAGGATGAAGACACCAAACAACACCCTGGGATGCACATCCATTTTCTCAATCAATACACCGAGCTGAAAGTTTCTTCGGACATTCCATTTTATGATTGGTCACGCAATCCAACCATAGGGACCTTGTCATTACAAAGTGCACCTGCGCTAAAAATTGCTGGAGTGACGCATGCAAAGATGACATTACACACGAGATAAATGGGCCCCTTAGTCAACATACTGCTCTGAATGTACAGCATGTTGTACAAAGGTGGAAATTCTCTTAATCACAGGATCAGCGCAGGACAAGGGGAAGAATACAAATGTATTTGTTCTGAGAAGTAATAGACTGAGAAACAAAAGAGGATGTTCAATGAACATATTGCATGGGATAATAATAGAGAAATCTACCCTTTGATCCAGTCATATCATTAGAGTTTGCCAAAAAATGTTTAAAAAAGCATGATGTACACCTACCATTCTCGTTCCATCTTTCCATTCAATCACTTTCCACCTGATTGTTGGTGAAGGATATGCGCATCCTGTGGTACAGTTGAGGTAGAGCACAGCCCCAGGGGGAAGGTGAACCATCCGTGTAATTGAGTCGTTGTATTCAAAAGCATTATCCCCCTTCAAAGAATGTGTAATTTTCATGTCACGGATTTTAGCTGCAATGGGAAGAGATCAATGTGTGTTACTCCGATTGAGAAGAAATTTGAGTTGGAAATTATTTGGATCTAAAAGTGCAGCTTCAAAGTGAGGTAGGACGATGAATCTCAATATTTTAGATTGCAGGAGACAGGTTTGATCCTGTTGTCATGCTCGCCTCGTGGAAAGATTCATCATGAAAAGATTCATCAGGAGCACTTACATGTACCTCTGATACCTCTTTCACATGATGGTTCAATATCACAACAATACCCTCACTTTACCAAATAGCATGTCTCCCAAAACTCATGAATTGCTCAACTTCTTCACACATTGTTATTTGCTCATAAGAGTTTCTATGGTCATACCATCAGACATGTCAGAGATGGGAGTTTGCATGACAGAATAACACCACAACAAGTCAAGGACATCATCTGATTCAGAATGTAGCTATTAAAGCCAACGTGCCTTTCTGATCAATCACCATGGTTCCATCGCAGAAAGGACAAGTGCACACTAAGCAAAGATGGCTAAAGTGACAAAATCAACACTGATCTGGTAATTACTGCCAGAAATCAGGATGAGGAGTAATTATGAGGCATTAGCTACATTGTAGCAGGGATAAGCTGAGTCATGAAATGACAGACCCAAGAAGTTTCTTGTGATAATACCATGACTGAAATGTCTGAATTTCATGTTTGCAATAGTTAACCCAATAGAGCCGCCTATGTTTTTTTGCACTTTCCATCTGTACCTTTCACTGCCCTGAACCGCCATGAAATGCCACTACATTAAGCTGAATAGAGAACAGTGTAATTAGTCAAGGCGGTTTATGGCGGTCTCGGCATCTGGAGACATGGCGGATTGTGGCGGTGCTGGCAGTAATTGGTGATTTTGATTTCTACATTAGAGGTGATGGGGATTTTTGTCAAAAAGTGGGCGTGGTCTTCTAGGCGGCTCAGGCGGTTTAGGGCGGCATGGGCTCCATTGGGTTACCGATAAACACCACCTGATACCTGGTTCTTTTGAAAATATCAACCTCCTACATGTAGCCAAGTACAACATAGCTTAAATCTGCATTGAAATCTGTTGAGTTGGGTTCTTTTAAAAAATCTGCAACGTTCTCACCAAAACAAATCTCTGATAAAATATGCCAAATATGTTAACAACAATACTGAGTAGTAATAATAAATTCAAGGACGACATTCTTCCTTGAAGTCACTATAAAAGTTGGCTTGTACCTACTACATACATGTAGCATGACTTGCTTCTAAATAAAGAATACCACCACAGAGTGACAAACGAAAACTGTTTGGAAATGAACATGATAATACTAATAGCAGATCAAAGAAAGTGTCATCTTCCAACACATGAAACTTCTGAAGCTTTAGGCTGATCTTCAGCTTATCTTCAAGGGTGTGCTATCCATTTCAAAATATTTCACACTTTTAAACTCACATTTGCATAATTCTTACTAGCACACTGTCAATACAGATCATGATAATCTTTCACAGGTTCTGATGTCGACACATCAAGGTCGGTGTTTTGAAGTGAAAGCAAATGATAAAGCTGGATGATCTACATGTATCACCAGGTAGAAATTGAAACTATCTGTGATGAGCATACCAGCGAGAACATACTGGAGCATAATCATGTCTAGTTGTTTCAGAGGTGACAAGAGGTTGAGCTTGATGGTTCATAACAATGCTCTTAGTCTTATCTTGTCATGATTGTTTCTAATTGCGAGGCACAGCTTTAGAAGGCGAGTGCTTTGAAAAGCTGCCGAATTGGCTTCGTTTCATTTCTTAGTCTAAGTTTACTCAGGAAATGGTTAACCAACCCATCCCCTTATCTCCAAGTGATAATATTCAAACATCTAATCTGAAGTTGGTGCTTTCGCTAATAACAGGTGCTTGTAGGGTTGATCCAGGTAATGAAAAACATGCGCCTTTTACAATTGGAGGTGGTGTTGAGATGAGACTACATGTACACTACATAGCGTCTGATCAATTCTCTTCATCAATAATTCACAGGAGATGTTCTCAGTCTCAGCTGATACACAAGACAGCGGGAGAGAAGTATAAGTGAAACATCTCTGAGACTACTTTTGGCTCCAGTATGTCACTCGAAAATGTTTGGCTCTGGGTGTGGATTAGTCTGCTCAACTAAATTAGGAGGCAACTTGCAAATGCACTAAAGAATTGCCTGACAGTATCACACAACGAACATGGAACATCAGAATCTGATATCAGTTAGCGGAGATAATTATTAGAACAGAGGAAATTCAGGTTTTCATTCAAGGCAAAATTTCCGCTTCTGTATTTCAATATCTAAATCAAAAGTATCTGAAGTCAGTCCTAGATAAGCACTCCTTTTGTCTGATAGGTGTTCGCTGAATTCAGATACTGGATATCACGAGAACGGCGAAAATATCGAAGACATTCTTGAGATTTGCTATTATCACCATTTTGTCTGGATATTTTGTAGACTTATTTTCTCTTGCAACAACATGTTGAATGGGGGTATAATCTGGCGATGTTTGGATGCTGATACTGATTTGCCAAAAGCAGGGATTCAACTTTTCATGTTTTTGTGATTTCCCATGATTTTGATATTTTGCAATTATTTATGAAGTGACTGGGTCGAAAGTGATTTTTTTGCTGGAGTTGATTTAGGATCTTGTTGTCTATCTGATCCAATGGTGATAATCACGTAATAGCAAATCTCAAGAAATATGTCAAATTTCGATATTTTCGCCGTTCTCATGATATCCAGGATCTGAATTCAGCAAAAACCTATCAGACTAGAGGGGTGCATATCTAGCATGTCTAGGGCTGACTTCAAATACTTTTGATTTAGATATTGGAATACGGAAGCGGAAATTTTGCCTTAAATGGAAACTTGAGTTCCCTCTGTTCTAATAATTACCCAGTATGTCCACTACTATACATGTTTCTGGTAACAACCTTCATAATGGTCTTACTGTCTTCGACAACATTCACGACACAAAGTAATAACAGACGCAAGTCTTGGTGATATACAACATACACTGTAAAAGGTCTGGGGTTACTTACTGTTAACAACCAACGCAACCCTATCAGCAAGTCCATCATAGGCACATTCGTACATCCCACTATCATTCCACTGGACTGACCGCAGGTGTAACACATAACTCCCAGAATCATCCTTATGCCGACATTCCGACAAATTGAAAGTTCTGTGGAAGAGCTGATTAACATGGCAGTTTTCTGTGATAGGTTGCTGATATTTCCCAAGTGCTTTCCAATACACAGGAAGATCAGGGTTTTCCTTATTCTTAACTGAGCAGTTCACCTCTGTGTTGTATCCTTCATTTACTGTAGAAACGGACGGTTTGACTGTTAACACCAGACTGCTGCAGACTGAAAATACATATAGGCTATGATTACATAAATGTGGGGTGACAAGGCTGGATAATACTCAGGTAAATGGTCAAAATTCATGCAAGCCAATCTGTGGCACTGCATGGTGACACAAATGAATCTGAATTCTTGCAGCTTGGGCTGACAAAGTGTTCATCGTTGCACTTCAATCTGGTGACAAGTTGGACAACCTAAACCAATGACATCACATGCAGACTGCAGGATAAAAGACAAGGTTCACTACATTCCAAGATGGTATGTATCATAACATCTGACAAGCTGCTGAAAAAAAACATGAAAAATTACTGTCTGTTGAGAAATCGTGCATAAGGCAATCAGGCCTAGCCAATGACTCGATTTAATGGGAGTACATTTGTAGGCCTAACAGCTTGGCCTAGGCCTATGCCATGTACATAAAAATGTAAAGTTCTACAGAAGTTTGTAGGCCTACCGCGCCAGTAGGCCCTAACTCAGCCATCACACCAGCAGAAAGGACCGCTGGGACTGACGAACGCTGTCCTTAACAAAGAGATGTCCTATTTACAGAGGTCAAAATGAATAGAAATGATCAATTTGGAACTAAACTTTATGTCCTTAGCTAGAGAGGTAGTCATGACAAGGTGTCCTCCTGTCCTGATTTACCTGATTTACCTGATCTTCAGGGTTAGGAAGACAATTACCAGACATGACAGACAGCAGACAGACAGGTGTCCGTTATTGCCGTTTAGGGAGGTTCCACTGTAATTATTTACCTACACCCGACTGACAGATGTGCAATGCATTAGGCCTCTGCTATGGCCTATCATGCCTTATGCAGTGTGAGTGAGTGATGATCAGGATGACATCACAATCAATGCCGGCATCAGATTGTCAACACTGACAACAGGTCAATGCATGCAATGCCATTGCCAATGGTCATGGAACTGGTAGCTAGCTACAATGTACATTGCATCAGTTTGAGTATTAGGCCTACAGGCCTACATAGCAGGAGGACTGTACATGTACATTTACCGTTTGGCGTTTACATCAATGACATCACATAGCCTAGCATGACATGCTAGGCTAGCTAGAAAAACATCCATCAGGACCATGCATCAGCATCAGCATGATCAGTGGCATGCATGGCCATGCAGCAGTACAAAATCAAAGGAAAATGAATGAATCCTTTCACCATTTTGACGAACAAAGACAATGACTATGATTATATATATAAACACCTTCTGTTAAAACAGCAGTCACAAAAATACATATCCTGGTCCCTTGAAAAAACATTGTAAATGAGGGAGGAAGAGGACCCCACTGACAGCAAACCATGCATCAGCCACATGCTGTGTTGCTTCAAAAATGCGAACTGAGCGGGAAATAAATAGGGCGGAACGCAGAAAATTATATCAAAAAATCTAAGTGATTATCACAGTATATAACCTTACAAATACCAAAACAGTGCAAAAATTTGCAAATCATATGAACATGATCAATTTGATGGGGAAAATTGGTGCTAAAGATTGTTATTATATGTCATTCCAATGGCCCGCCTGCGTCGTTGTTTTCCACTAACTCCTAAGGAAGTTCCACATGCATTACGTCACTTTGGGGAATCCCCACTTTATCCCACACACATTTCTCATCATATCATTGGTTGTTTTTGGCCTAAAATCTTGACACTTTACGAGAAAAATCAATGTGAAAGAAATATATGCGTTTTACATACATCAAGTCATAACAAAACAGATTTGTTTTCTATGACTCTACCGGTAGGTAGTTTCACTTTTTCTGGCAGCAGCATCAATCAACATGATCAAGGTTCCACCATGTCCATGTCCATAGGCCTACATTGATGCATGACATGACATCACATTATGCATGTTGTGTGTCACTTTTTTACACAGCAGTGACAGTGACAGTGGTACCTGGTTACATTATCAGTACAGTAGGCCTAACATATACTGACAGAGGTGAGATCAAGTGATCAATTGTCTTTTCAGAGGCAGTCTGAAGCCAACTTACTCTTGTGGTTGTAACATATAACAAGAGACGAAGTTCACAGACATGGCTGATGAAGTTGCCCATTGGAGAAAAATTGAAGAACTTGGTTCTGGCGGATTTGGATCTGTGATACTCTTGAAAGATGAGGTGAGACTGAAATCTTATTAACTTTGCTGCAACCTGCAGTAGAAAGTTGTATGATTTTTGCAGTTCCTGGGTGGCTGACTTTACTAAACAACATTTCAAGACTAACTTATTCTGCGAAATAATTAATGAAATGTTATTTCACTGCTATTTAGCAGCATGGACTCATATTTTCAATATTCATATTATAAAATTTTACATGTAATTTGCAAATTTCTTCTTATCAGACAAATGAGAAGTACCTGGCATTAAAGAAAGTAAAATCTGTTGGTGACATTGATGCTGAGAAGAGGACCCGATGGATCAGTGAAGTGACAATCATGAAAAAGTTGGACCACATCAATGTTGTCTCTGCCTTTGAGACACCTCCTGGTATAGAAAACTTCATTGGTGATGCTGCTGGATTACCTGTCCTCTGCATGGAATACTGTTCAGGAGGAAGTCTGAGAAAGGTAATCATGAACATCAAAGTTAGAATATACCCAATGAATCTGCTCTTACAAAGTTAAAAAGTCCAAACACACAGCTTCCTGTGCACTACATGTACTGCCTTTTCAATTGTCTCCACCATTGGCATTTGCCTTGACCTACTTGTTAATGGTACTCTTAAATCGGGCATCATTTCCTGGATTGTTATAATTAATTTCATTACTGATTGTTATAATGTAATTTCATCATTATGTTGTCAGCTTCTTGGTCAGCCAGAAAATGCGACTGGTCTGTCAGAGTTCCAAGTCAGAAACCTCACAAGGGATATATCTTCGGCAATTGAATATCTTCACTCAAAACGTATCATCCATCGTGACATCAAGCCAGACAATATTGTACTGCAGCCAGAAGATGACAAGGTAGACAATCAAGATAAGAAGCTGTTCTAAACTGATTTTGATCTGAACCTACTAGCTGTAGGTCTGGTGGGTTTGAGTGTTACCGGTACATTTGATTGCCGAATTTTGCTCATCAGGCACCCCCTTGAAATGTCCTGCACCAGAATCTTGTAGTCGATGTAATTCTGTCCTGATGTAGCATATTTCCACTAGGTGTCACTCTTTACCATCATGGCCTGAAGCGCACTTGAAGTTGAAGATTTCCAATTTTGCCAAAAAGCTTGATGACGTCATGCATTTGTCATGTACGTAGGCCTATTGTTTTAGCCTTTGGGATATGACGCAACGATCAAATAAATTGCTGTAAAAATCTTATTTTTGAAAATTTTCTGCTCATATTTTCACTCCAAGTTCAAAATCACCTCCTAATTCCATTTCTGGTGTTATTTCTGATGTATCTGCTGAGTAATTTTGAAAAAATCTTAGTTTTTTGAAAAAAATAAAGAAAATTTGGCAAAAATCTTGTTTTATGACATGAACATAGTGGTTACCATGGCAACAGACGTTCATGTATCAAGATATTTTTATACGTATTCTGAAAGATCTCTTACACTGCTAAAAATAATTCCATTACTGCCATATTCTATCTCCTTTCGTTTGGTCAGGATAACCCTCTAAAGATAAATGGGGGTGGGGGGTCAAACTATGCCCCCGAAAAACATGTACGTCAAAGGGTTAACATGAGATCTCTACAGTTTGTCCTGGCTTGTATTACTCCATGCATAAACCAAGGTGCACATGATGATTTATCGCAGCAATGCTTTACATACATATATCTTGACAGGCATTGGAGAATTCCTTTGTTCTTTCAGGTCATCTACAAGTTGATTGATTTAGGCTACGCCAAGGAGTTGAATGAAAAGAACCTCTTGTACTCGCTAGCAGGTACTAAGTATTATCTGGTAAGTGCTTCAGGATCTCTTCAGTTCATTTCTTACGTCAGTTTCAAATTATGAGAAATTCTTAATTACCAAACTCTTGACTGCCACAAAGTTATGGCCATATCATTTAATATACCAAACCATGTACCCTTCACTTCAGGCTCCTGAGTTGTTGATGGTACAGAGGCAATACACAGGCACAGTAGATTTCTGGTCGTTTGGGATCACAGTGTTTGAAATCATAACTGGTATGCGTCCATTCCTCTCATCCTTTGCTGACGACCTGTACAACTGGTAAGGTTTGAGCTCATTTCATTGCATGTTGCAATTTTATGGGTTCTGGATACAAATATGTTAGGCTGGTGTTCTATTTTGTTTTCATCAAAGGTAACTTCAGTTCTTATAATGTATTATAGAAAATATGGGCTTATCAATCTGGCCAAGTTTTTGGGGGTGGGTATTGTGTGTACTTTAATATACCGGTACCCATTTAATACCCGCCTTTCTCTAAATTTTTTAGGCACAACTTCGTCAGTAGAAAACAGGATACCCATATCTTCATCGAGCAGCAAGGAGACCGTGTGTTATATTCTACCAGAATACCAAAACCAAATAACCTCTGTCGTCCATTTGCCTCTTACATGGAAGAGTTTTTGAGATCAGTGTTGAAATTTGAACCACAGAACAGGGGAGGTGGGCCAACTAGCTGTTTTGAATTTCTGAGAGAAAAGCTGAGTCAACAGGTATACACATTTGATATTAACGGTATTATAATGGCAGGTCTCTCCCAAACTCCATGTGTGTGTGCCTGATTCGCCATGAATACAGATTTGTCATGTATCTAGTTGTGGATACACAGAAAGATGCAGGACAAAGTTTATAAGGGAAGCAAAGGAAGCAAGATCTCCTGCTCCCCTCAATAAATATGCTTCTTATTGCAGATTATCCACATCTTCTCCGTTCCTACCAATGAGCTGCTGTCTTATCCTGTCAATGACAAAGTCAGGATGCTTGATCTCAAGAAAAATAGTATTGAAAAAGAGAGCAAGATTCCAGTAGATGATCAGGAGTTATTGTTGCCGTCAGGACAAACACCAGAGAATAGCAAATCTGCTGCCAACTATTTGGCTGAGCCAGTGAGTCTCACTTGTTATGTGATTTATAGATGTAGAATAAAGGATCGTTGTCAATGATAATTAGAGAAACTAGTTACACCCACATCTTTCATTGGACATTCCTTATATCATCAGTTATATCATCAGTCATATTTATATCATCAGTCATATTTTTTGCACGGATCCATTTTGCTTGGTACATGACATTTTCCTGTTGACAATTTACGTGTAGGGTCTTGAAGAGGAGTCATTAGTCTTCCTGTTCAGCAGACAAGAACTGCCGAGTGGTTTCAAAAGAAAGGAGATACCGCTTCCACAGCTCGTTCCAAATTTGCTTAAGAATCCCAAGAACCTCTGTGCATATCAGGTGGGTTTCTCCAACTACATGTACTTTTAAACATAAAGTCCGAACATTAACAACATTTTGTGACTCATATGTCGACCCAGTTTCTGTTATCTTGAACATTGCAATCATGAGATGTATCTCTTTGAAAATCAGCGTTAGAGTTTTACAGTATTGTGGGCTGAAATTCCCACTCCCATCAACACGTGTTTCTTCTATTGAAGGACCAGAAGAAGATTTGGAGCCATGCTGTACACTACTGTCAAGCACTGGCCAAGAATTACAACCGCTTATTACAGGCTCAAAAGGCTGCAATGTAAGGATTTCCACTGCTTTGGAGAAAATTAATCCAAAATGACATGAAATGACATTTTCATTAGTTAAAGATACAACACAAGATGTTTGTTTTCTTTGTACCTTTTGGACAACACATAACTCTTTCTGATTTGGTTTGCTTTTTAATAGGCTGAGCCTACTCAGAGAGAACATGGTGTTCACCAAGTATGCCACGAAGATGGAACTGGCCAAGAGTCGACTGGCTGCCAAGTTAGAATTCTTCAGGTTCAGTCACGAATTCGACATGGAGAAGTATCATGCACAGTTCACTGATGCTACAAGTCTCCGAATAAGTGAGTAGAATCTGAATGATGTCATGGGAAAAGATACCAGTTGAAATCTTCATTCCTGAAAGTCCATTTTTCGTCCTGAAATGGCTAATGTTATCTGATTACTGAGCAATGTTGCCATCTCGATTTTCAGCATCGGACAACATGATACGCTCATGGGAAAAGATGATGGAAAAAGCAAATGCTCTTGATGATGTTGTAAGTACATGTATGAGTAACACATGTCATCATTTTCAACATTTTTGAACATTCAAAGTGATAGACAATAATGTCCCTTTTAAATTTCAAATTCCAAAGCCAAATTTCTAACAAGATGACATTGTAAATGTCGTATGGTTCCCGATGTACAGGTTCGGACATGACATGACGTATGACATGACATATGATATGACATGACATGACATGACATATGACACATGACATGACACATGACATGACATGTGATATGATATGACATGACATGTGATATGATATGAACACCAAATTTCAAGTTTGTAACCCAAGCGGTTTAGAAACGTGCCACCCCTGTTAACGACGACGACGGACGACGACGACGACGACGACGACGGACGACGACGGACGACGGACGACACACCATGGGAGAAGCTCACCTCACAGAGGTGAGCTAAAAACGTAGTTCGTTACAGCAGGAAGAACTGAAAGTGCAAATCTGGATTTTTGCCAACTTGGAAAGGAACCTTGCGTCAGGGCCTACGTGACATCGTACACGGTGGTAGGTAATGTCTTTTTGACGGCAAAATCTTCATACGACCTCCACACTGTTCAAAGTCACTGCCAATGTACCACTGCTTCAATTCCATCAACGTATATCAATAAACCAGATGGCCGCGGACTCTGATGACCCCCGACGGAGCCTAACGCCACCGGTGTGGCTTGTTGGTCAAATACCAGGTCACTGACGTCTTCAATCGGCCGTCACATCCCCGCCGCCACAGGCATAATAATGTCCCGCTATTTGTATAAATAATGAACAGCTTTTACCGCCGCACAGGAAGTAATTACACAAGGCTCGGCTGAGACGATACTTCCTCGCGATCTCTCGGGGGCCAGAAAGAGGGCAATAAGTTTGCTCCGTAAATTGAGATCGTCATAAAAAGTGTTTGTCTTTGAGATAGCAGCAGCAGTAATTGGATTCATCGAGATGGGATCAGGTCCTTCATCCTTGATTAAGTAGGACGTTCTGATGCACTATTCTAGGAATCTGACATGAATGTAGGAGGACACCTGCATGATGATGATCCAGCCCAGGCCATATTGGATTTCATTCCCAGATCTACGTCCGTCGCATGGGACAGTAAGCTGTGGTGCCTTGTACCTTGTGTCTTTGTAAGGGCCGTGGTGCCTTGTACCTTGTGTCTTTGCAAGGGCAAGTAAAAGACCCCATCCAAGTGAGGAACATGAGTAGCTTGAGATGGCCTCTTCTGTACTTACCAGGGCCAATAATGCTACGGCTTCGGCACTGACGAAAAATCATACATGATGAAAAAACCTACATGATGATGTCTTGAGGAGGCAACCTAAAGAGCATGTGTGGGAAACTTCCATTCTGATGGAGAAGGAAACCTACATTGTGGCATCATGGATCAGCAGACAGCATCTTATGCACAGCAGACGGCATCTTCCTCAAGAGTTTTCTTCAATCAGGTGATGTTTAGGGGAATGTGTTTGAATAAATGTTGTTCATTTTACCAGTCCAGACAAGTTTTTCTTCAAATTCAAAACTTGCAGTTCACCTCACACAGGGCGACATCAAATTTGCCGGCTGAATGACTACGCCGGTATTGAACGAGAAATGGCACCGTACCAGAAATGGAGAGCAATACACAGCATCAGATATCTGACAAAAGTGTACAAAAATACGCCAGGATATCGAAAAATCCACGAAAAACTCTAAACAGCAAATGAGAAAGAGATTACATTCTGTGATCAAAAGGTGACGAGGAATAATGAACCCCGGGCGTTTTCCAAGGATCATGTCGCTGGAGATTATTGGAGAAGGGTGGATTCCAGCGACAGACCAGCGTGTTTTGTTCGTTTTGAAACAATTGTGAATGCTGTCTTTTGTTTCTACAGGGCAAATTCTTTGTGTGGTGCTGTGAATGTCGGTATTATTGACGGAACTACCATCGGTAGTGAAAGGGTTCATGGGAAATGTACTCTAACAAGCACAGCATTGAACGTCCCCCGTCGCCCCGGGTGCAAGTCCGACGGGCATGTATTTTGAAGATTCCATTCAGTATTAATGGCACAATCACAGTTTATGTGATTCGGCTTTTTGGCCCCCTGGTGGCAAAGTGGAAAATCAGATTAGGTCGATTCTATGACGTGACACACTGTTGGCCCATGACACAGCCCTCCACCAAATATCAACCCAAAATTTTCAGTCGTTCCAAAGTTACAGAGCGGATGGGAACTTACGTGGTTTTTACAAGTGCCCCCTACAGGGCTGAAAAATGAATGTACTTGAAAACCCGCAGAGTATATTATGTACCCTTGCTAGATGAGCCTACCATAAAAATTTTGTGAAATTCCGTTCAGTATAAAAGGCGTAATCACAGTTTTTGTGTTTCGGCTTTTGGCCCTCTGGTGGCAAAGTGGAGAATCGGATTTGGCCGATTCTTTCACGCGACACACCGTTGGCCCATGGTACATCCCCCCATCAAATATCAAACCAAAATTTTCAGTCGTTCATAAGTTACAGAGCGGAAGGGAACTTATGTGGTTTTTACAAAGCGCCCCCTACAGGGCTGAAAAATGAATGTAATTGAAAACCCGCAGAGTATATTATGTACCCTTGCTAGATGAGCCTACCATAAAAATTTTGTGAAATTCCGTTCAGTATTAAAGGCGTAATCGCAGTTTTTGTGTTTTGGCTTTTGGCCCCCTGGTGGCAAAGTGGAGAATCGGATTTGGCCGATTCTTTCACGCGACACACCGTTGGCCCATGGTACATCCCCCCATCAAATATCAACCCAAAATTTTCAGTCGTTCAGAAGTTACAGAGCGGAAGGGAACTTATGTGGTTTTTACAAAGCGCCCCCTAGAGGGCTGAAAAATGAATTAAATTGAAAACCCGTATGATATGTTATGTACCCTTGCTAGATGAGCCTACCATAAAAATTTCGTGAAATTCCATTCAGTATTAAAGGCGTGATCGCAGTTTTTGTGTTTTGGCTTTCGGCCCCCTGGTGGCAAAGTGGAGAATCGGATTTGGCCGATTCTTTCACGCGACACACCTTTGGCCCGTGATACATCCCTCCACCAAATATGAATCCAAAATCTTCAGTCGTTCTTAAGTTATAGAGCGGAAGGGACTAGTAGCGGCGAGCGGCGAGCGGCAAGCGGCAGAGGCGCACGGACGGCCGGTATTTTCAAGTCCCCCTCCGAGGGCTCCGGGGGACAATAAACAATGGCTGGTATTTATAGAAGTTAACAAATGATTTACTTAAGATTTGTACAGCGAGGTTCGATGCAAATGTACTACAAAACCTGAAGTAAAATCATTGGCTAGCTTTTATGAATACCAGCCAATGTTTCCGTGAAGTCAGGTTTGACACAAAGACTGTTTTTTTAATGATATCATTTGCAACAGTATATTCAAATTTCGGTTCATTTCATCAAAACGTCATTAGAACTAATGACGCCACGGAGATACACTCCCAAGCCAATATCTCACACCCAGCAGTTCTTATAACAACTGAAATCCCCGGCCCTTTGCATTGTGCCAACAAAACCTACACAAGTGTCAAATTCGACTAATCACATCTTCCGCAAGCGGAGTCCATTCGCTCGGACCAAGCAAACAGATACAATAGATGATTTGTGAGTTCTTTTCACACTAATTTATCCTGTTGTTCTGCATTCTTTTGTAGTTTGTTTCTCACTGTTAACTACTGGTACATTGAAAAGGTTCACCAGGTGTGGTTAAGATTTCAGCAGTTTGTTAAGTAACGATTATTTTGATGGTTAGCTCATCTTTGGCATCTTTTCTTAAAAAGCATTTGTGGATTTATTTAGTTGCACTGTTTCTGTTTTGTCGTTCAGAGCTGCTCAAGTTGTGACATTATATGGGGAACTTATTGGTGCTAAATCAAAGGAAGCCCGACGAAAGATGGCTGACAGAAATGAACAAATGGCTGAATGTATTGAACACTGTATTCTAGCTTATGATAACCTCACACGTGATTTGTACAAGCATATAGAGTAAGTCATCGAATGGATTCCGTGTGCATGTGTGTTAGTGTGAATGGAATTGCCAAGCATTGTGCCTAGAGACAGATGTCATCTGACCTTAGGGAGACCTTGCAGAAATAGAGTTAAAGAAAAAATTGTCTTCATCACATCAAAACGTGTCTTATCGTAGATATTGCAAGATGTCGTTTTCATTACGGTACATATGTTGTTTCCTTTCCAGTAAAGTGTTCAAATACAAGTCTGAAGTACTGGTGCTGCTCAGGAAATTAGAAGTTAATTGTAACACTGTGGAAGAGGGTGTGGAACAGCTGATGCAGGCACAACGACAGAGGCAGGAAAGCATGTGGAAGATGGTAAAGATTGCTGTAAGTAAGCAATGACTGAGGGTAAGCTATTGTAAAGAAAGCCGGAATGTCGTTGTAGTCAGATCTTCTTTTAAGGCTGTTGTGTTATTTTGCTGTGTGAGAATGGAATGTTGAAGGGATAAATTGATCACTTGTATTTGCTGCATGACTTTCGTAACTTTGGTTTTTAAGCATGGAGAGTTTGCCCAATTTTATCTTTCTTTAAAATTCTGCATCATTCAAGACCATCTAGTTGGACAACCAACAACTCATTTGGGCCCCTTTGTCCTCGGTGTTCGAATCGTAGACATCCATGCATGCAGAAAAAACAACTGTAGGCCCCTATATAGCGCTTCAGGTAGCTACATTCATTGCAATTCTATAGTGAATGTTTTGTGTTTTTGTCCCTAGCGTCATTCGTTTCTTTGCCCAACCTATACCTTTGTATAGTACGTGATTGAGACAGCTTGGATGACATGAGGTGGCTGGAGGCTTGTGTGTTGCTCTTGAAATTGACTCTTGTAGTCTTCAAGCTTGCAATGCTTACTTCAAAAGTGAGAAACTTATGACTGATTGACGCTCCTGTGGTGCATTGCATAAACCTGTGCTTTGGGTACATACACACCCTCCAAATATTGGAATTGAGAGAATTCAGTGTAGTCATGACCGACTTCCCTTCGTTTTCCAAACAAGAACTTCCAGAATCTCACTATCACTTATGTTCCCCTTCAGCTTCAAAAGGGCAGCCCTTCAACCAGTATGACCTCTAGCAGGATAAGCTATTCAAGGTCAGCCTCCCGTCTTAGTCAGGGATCAGATACTGGCAGTTCTTTCCTGGAGTCATCTCAGGAGTCGCGGCAGATGATGTGGGGGAATGAAAGGTCAATCAGTGCTGAGAGCAGTATGGTTCTGTCGGAGAATGAGGAGACCAGACAGAAGTAAGAATGAGTATTCTGCTGAAGTTACGATCGCTGTTTTCAACACAGCGATCCGTCTGCCCCATCCTATTGGTCTTTTTGAGCCCGTCTAGCAGCACTGGTGCCAATACACAAACTGAGGTCCTTCAGGATCAGGCCCAATATCTCAGCCGCCCACTTTGTTGATGCCGATGTTCTTCATATGTAGATATGATGGCGTCATTAGTGTCATGGTTGATACATGGCACCGAGAACATTGCAACATTTCCCTGTCTCAGCCTCTGTATCCTTGTGTATACATCCACTTTGATTCCTGTAACATGTCTAGATTTCATCCTCGAACACCTCAAATATTGTGGCCTTGGTTACTCCAAATGTCATCGATTTACAACTTGAATACTGTGATTGTCCAGTCTAACCTGATTATTACTTTTTTGTCTTCCAGAATGTGTGATATGATGGCAGCTCTCCAGCTGGAGTCACTTCAGACAGACTCACTCACATCAAGCTTGTATGAAGATGCCTTTGTGAATGAAGCCATTCTTGAGTCATGATGAATGTGCACTTAAATTATGTAATGGCAGCAACAGTTGTAGAAACAAAGGGCCAAGAGTATATTCCAATGCCTCACCTCTGTGACCAAGAAAAACTCAGACCAGGGTATTCTTACGGTGCGGTGTCATGTTCCCGTAACATTAGATCACCCACCCACCCCATCTCTTCTTGTTTGCCATTCTGCCTGTTGGCCTATTTGACCATCTCGTGGCTTATCCTGGCATCAGCATATCCAGTGAAATAAGAAGTGACAAGCTGTATTTGTAAATGGCGGAAAATGGCTATGGCCTAAAATGGCAAAAGGCAAGTTAGAGGGGTGTGTATGGTGGCGATAAAGTAGTGGCAACACGTGTGCATTTTGAAGATCATATATAAACGCTACTCTGTAAATATCAGATTTTCTAATTAATAGCAGAGTGCTTTGAACTTCCTTTTCCTAACGGTGCTACACTTTTAGTGTCATGTATATATTTGTATGCAGTGTGACTGTGTGTGTTGTTGATTACTGGAAAGGGAATGAAGCTTGGACTGGCTGTTTTGATTCAGGTCTTTAAAACCCAAATCAGGCGAATGCTCTTATCTCTGTATACACTGCACTAGGCGAACATACATCCAGGTAGGTCACTAGAGCGATGAGCATTCACAGGAAATCTTATCTCGTGGCCTAATTACTGCAATTAACCACTACAAACCATACATTTTTGTGAAGTACACCTTTGTACCCTCCTCTCCATATACAAATATTTCTTCTGCAACAACTTTGAAAAATTTTGATAGCCTAATAAATTTTTTGAATTTTTTTTCCAAAAAAAGGGTATAAAAAAAGGGAATAAAAAAGGGAGTAGACATTTTTTGCTAAAACTTTCAATAGATTCTGTTGCATATAGTTCTAGCTCTACAATGCATACACGTCTTCAGCATTATCATAGCAAATAAACAGACCGCTGGCATGTTTTCAAGAGTGTCTCCAGGAACAATGGCCTACTAAGGTTTCAGGGATGCCCCAGTCCAGGCTATTTTTGGAACACCCCATGATTTATTATTCTTCCAGCATCAATGAAATACTTGAACTAAATACCTCAACCCACTTTCAACAGTGCCAGTGTACTCTGGTGACCTGACAAGATGGTTTAAAGTACTCGACTGAGAATTCAGTAGACCGCGGTATTTAGCTTGTTGGCAATCCACAGAGTTCTCAGTAGATCGTCTGATTTGGGTTTAAAGCTGACTTGTAAAACGCTGTTTATTATACATGTAAGCATAGTTGTGATTGGTATGACCATAATAATGATTTTACTTGTATTCCCACATAATAGGTGTACATTGCCCATGGTCACTAACTGAGGGCAGATACATTTCTTCAGCACATGAAAACGAGGGTCTGGGACAGAGGTGGAACCCTGGGCTCACACCTTCTTTAATTTCCAACCGAAGGGGCAGTTTTTTGTGTGACTGGCAGAAGATATGTCAGTACAGGCTGGATAAAGCCCCCAACAAAAGTGCCATTTGGATAACACTGCCTCTTAAAGTTCTTGGAAACTGATATACAAATGTGATATTGTACTTATCCTCAGATTTCTTTAAAATATTGTCACTCATTGGCTTCTTGATGATTAATACTCTTTATATGTATTCAGTTCAGGAAATATTGAGCAGTCTTTTTTGCCAGGGGACATTTTGTCAAGGACCAGCCAAGGATACTATTAGGAGGAATTACAGATTGGTTTCCATGGCAACTTCTGAATTTATGTCCGGTATTGTGGCGCTTATTGAATGAAACTATGAGGATGGCTCTGTTGGTTGGAAGTGTATGTCATCACTTCTAACCTTTCTAAATATGTTAAATGTACATAATGTATATATCATTCAATAAAAGCATCACCAGTGGACATTTTTTGTTGACTTTATGAATGTAAACTCTATTAACTACAATTTCCCATCCCCGAGTTTTTGAAAAGTGTGCTAAAAAGGTGTCGGTGTATATTGGAGGGGAAGATTCATGTTCATCGTTGCCAGGCCTACACACAGGAGGAATTATCTTCATTCACTCTGGCCAATCGAGAACAAGGCAAGGAACGTCCCACCTGGAGACCTCATGCTGGACCTCATTTAGAAGTGTAGGACCACATGTATTGTACTCCACAAAAGGATTCATTAAGACACAAAGGTGTTGTTTGACATCATGAATAAACTAAAATCATGATTTAGTCGTACCCATTGAATCAATGAGTAAGTTTCTGACTGATTCACAGAACTCACGATCAATTTAATCAAACTTCTCGAGACTGAGGAGTCCTGAGTCTCTCGGAGTCCCTTTGATGTCAGGGAACCACAAGCTCAGCCTTTCTTCACGAGGTCAAAAGGGGCACTTCCACAGGATGCAATATACATGTGCATGCACATGTGGTGAAGAAGACAAAAAGATTTTTTGCCAACTCCAGTATATTTTTGGTCAGAAGAACAAAATACAATAAAATGGTAGTCCAGGGAAGACAAAAGACATTAACAAAAATTGACAAGCAGTTTGCACATGGCCTACTGGTGGCTATCTGATTTCTTTTCTGTTGTACTATGAGCAAAAACTACAACATACAGCTAAAAATGGGAATGATAACATCATTCAATGTCTTAAACATAACAAACAGAGGTAGTTCCATACCCTCCATTTCCTGTAAACTGGGAAATTTTCACAAAATATGGCATGGCAATGAAGGTGAATATTGAATTCATAATACCGGGTACATGTGTGTGCATGCTGGTACCTTTTCATTCCAAACAGATGAAATGACCTCCATTCAGAATACACACATATACAGCTTTGCAGCATTGTGTGCTAAGTAAAGGAAGAATATATGGTAATTAAAGAAGAATATAAAGAATATCTTCCTCCATTGCAGAGCCTTAATTACCACCATGTTTTGAGATATATCTTAATGAAGATGTCATCAACTCACACTCTAGTACTCAAAGGATCAATAGCCATACGGGAAGACCTGGCAACTTCCAAAATTTACCACTTCACAGGGTCTGGCCCCATATCCATGCAATTACAGCTATACAACTACAAGCAGCAAGATTTGATAGCACCACCACATCTGCACAGACTAACGCCTCTGTAATCAAAGATACATGTATATCAAAATGAAAAACAAATGATATGTACATGTACATGTACCAAGGAGCAATGGCTGAGGAAATGTTTGAAGTCAAAACATAAGCAAAAAATGTTGGAAGATGTTGGTGAAATAAATCAAAAGGTGAAGATCTTGAAGTGAATAAAATATGACCATTTTGCACGCCTAAATTCCATGGCAAGTTCAACATACATGTAACACATCGAGAATACTGACAACTGAAGAGAACTTTCAAATGTTCCACTACACCATTGATTGATAATGCACTCGTACAAAAATTAGAGGAAGGCTGAGAGTATACACAACAGGCAACCATGTTGTATATGGATTGCACACATGGATGACATGCAGCAAAGGATTTACAAATGAGCTAACTGTGCTGATACTCTATTATGCATTTCACTGCATGACAATGGAAAACCTCAAAGTTCATCCTTAATCTTTCCACTGTTTTCTCCTGCTTTCTTCATCTGACACATTTCTTCAAAATTGCACACATCAATCAAATGACGGTAATGTGTTTTCACCAATGAATATGGACAGAGTTCATCTTCACAAATAGGCAATGTCACTGACTTTTCATTCACCAACACTTGTACCATAAATTTTTCAAAAGAAGCTGGCAGACTCTTGATTTCATCTTCTGTAAATCTGTGTAGATCCATAGCAGCACGAGAATTATCACAGTCATATAACACGAATGCAATGTTGGCGGAAAATGGGTTAATCCTACTTCCACGGAATGCTCGGTCTTTCATTTCTTCATGATTATCAGCTTTCAGGGGACTGGAGACATTGAAGAGGCCCATAGCAGCATAAAGTGGGTAGAGAGTTTCTGCATGTCCGAATCTGTACACACCACGATGGTAGCTGTGTAAGAGAATAATGAACTGAGCATCAATAGTCAGGTTAATAATCACATTTTGTTAGGATTAACTTATGGACATCACTAAGTTACATGTACATGACAGGATACTCTAGTAAGAGGTCAGGACTAAGCTGCTAATTCAAAGGATCCAGTGATTCAATATTCTATTTTCAACCATGCCCTCATGATAACTTACTATCTTTTCATTGTTCTTCCTATTACTGACAGATCTAAGTGGTAGAAAATATCCCTGACAAGAGGACAGCTTTGTGAGGAAGTGATTGGATGGCCATAGGCAGTCTTCCAATAATGCTGCAAGAAAAAAAACTTTGAAAAATGCAGGCAATTTTTACATCAACACCGATCCCAATCCAATATTGTTGGTGCTAGTTTTGATCTTTATACAGTCTGCAGCCCTGGCAGGAAACCCATCAAAGCCCTAATAAGTCAGATACGTGTATACGGAATTACCTTGATATCTGATCGATATTCAAGTATTGTTCCATCTTCATCATCAAGAAGGTCACACCAGGGAGATTTCTTTCCGGTTATTGTTGTTTCTGCTCCACACATCACAAACATATGCCATACTACATCCGTTGACTCTGGAAGATATACACAATAGGATCAGCTCAGTCAATAAATCAACAAATCAAAGCACAAAAATTCTATCCAAATCCACTTACCTTCATCAAGCATCGTTTCATATTTTTCCAGTCCAAGTTTTTCTTTTAGCTTCTGAGCAATGCCAGACATTTTGGATCCACTTGCAAATTTGTGATACTCATAAATTGCTGTATTGTTTTCCTCAACTGTATGAACATATCTCTCACAATCGTCAAAAAATCTCAAGAGTCGGTTGTCCTTGGCAATTTCAAAGTCCTCATTTTTAGGTCTGCGTAATGCAGATTTGAAGCCTTTAATGAATGCTTTTGCACTGTCAAATGTCCGTTGCATGTCACTGCTGACAAACTTCACATCAATGTTGCGGCGTTTTGAAAAATTGTCCTGGTCATCCTCCTCTTTTTTTTCATCTGTATCGTCATAATAAATGGAATGCCATCGCCAGCCCATCCGTTTCCCCATCTCTTCCATATCTGTCCATCCAACATGTGTCAACAACTTTGCCTCATCAACAGTAAATGGTACTTCCCAGGTTCGAATGAACTCGTGCTTCTTATCCACTTTATCTCTGATTTCGTCGACAAATTTCTGCATCTTCCGAATGTTTTTCTGGCTGGGATAACGATTACCATGCCGAGCAATCAAACTGTAATGGATAGGATGACAAAGTTTTCTCCACGGTTTCAAATTATAGGAGCCTTTCAACATATCTCCACTTGGAAAATTTTCTGTCAGAACATACTGATATGTCGTCTTTGTTCCCATTTTTGCGAAAACCCATATTCCAACCCGTTCACGCTGCACAGCAGGGAAAAAATGATGAAGACGATGAAGCCCAGCATCATGGAAATCTCAAGGAATGTCGGTAAAGAATGCTGGGCGGAAGACTAGATATTTAGTCCAGCAGAATGGAGAATTTACCAGCACCTGGAAAAAAAACGTCGACATTTTTATTAGACAGAGACTGGTTGAAACACATACAACAACTCAGAATACATGACTGCTTGGACTGGCATGACTGGTTTTAAAGTCCGGCAACAACTAACTACGACCCAATGGAATGTGGAAGTTAGGAAATTGATAGTTGGATTTTCTACGGACCTTTAACCACACATGGCTCTTCAATAAATGGTGGCGATATGCACAGCGCGATAATCGGGGAACGACCACAAATATCATGATATGGTCGACAGGGATAGGGGGCCTATGATTAAAAACCGCAAAGCTCTGCCACATTACATGACTTCCGCATTCCATTGGGTCGTAGTTAGATGTTGCCAGACTTCATTGGTGAACATTGGTCATGTTGGTGGTGGTGTTTTTTGGGACACCCTGTTGAGTGAGTGTTGTTGGCAAGCAAAGAAAAACAAGACCATATTCTCCCATCGTATGCGTTTGTGTGACCTCGACCACAACGTTCACATCATTACTGACCAAACAAGAGTTTTACCTGCTACTTATTTTCATGATTAGTCGTGATCGGATCGACTGCTTTCATTCTATATGGCGGAAATAGCGGAAAAAACGAGAGAAAGTCTGAGGAAAAGCAGTCAGCTTGTGAAGGAAGGCAACTACCTGCCATCTATTGTTGGTAAGTAAAACTGCACCTCCGCCGCGGGTTTGAAGTTTGGTTCTTCATATTCACCATAGAGAGCGCTACGAGCCGTAGTCGAAGAGGTACACGAAAACGGCACAGCGCGCACAAATGTTAGTCCAACTTCTCTCCCTTTTACTACTGGGTGAAATTTTGTGCATATGTCAAACCCATCGTACCGGTGTACATGGTATAGGCCTAATATTGGGATGGATTGTTGTTGGTCTCTTTAGACAGTCAGTGTTCTGTTGGCCACCGTCAGATGGCGCGTTGTAGTGATGGTGTATGCTAAAAACTACGCCAAACTCTGCGCTAGGTAGCAGCACTGTAGATCATGTGACTCCTTCTTGGACGTAAAAATCATCATGATCATCTGACAATGATCAGACAATGGAGATCCAAGTAAACAGGAAAATGATCAACATCATGATTCTTACAATGATTCTCGTTATGAACACTCTTGGTATGTGCCAAGTGAAACTCTTATTATTTGGAAAATCTGTTGTTCCTAGGGGTAGGCCTGGGCCAGGGCCTAGGCCTACCCCCCCCCACTCACCTAGCTGCGTCTGCGAGGGCCAGTCATCATCACATTAATAGGCAGGGTTTGACATAAGCCAAGGCCATTTTCCAAAACACCCTTGCTGGCCCTCTAAAGTCTCCAGGGCCATGGCTGGCTGACCCTTGGCCTATTGTGTGCCTTCATTTGATTAATGTGATAATAAACTGGGTCTAGCTGAAANCTTATTATTTGGAAAATCTGTTGTTCCTAGGCCTAGGGGGCCTATGCCTACCCCCCCCCCCCACGGCACTGCCACTCACACCTAGGGCCTACCTGCTAGGTTTGTAGTTTGTAAAAGCAAAAGCGCAGCATCAGAGTCCCAGTTACTGATACTAGATCTAGGCCTAGTAAGGCTATGGTCATTTTTTATGCCTCCAATCCATCCATCCATCACTGTCCATATGCCAAATTGAAGTTCTAGGCCTGGCTTTACCCTACTAACTAGTATAGGTCATTCTTGTGTATTTTTGGTTTTTATTGTAGAAAATGCAATCAACTCCTCTCCGTCTCGATCCAGTCAATGATCTTTAATTACCACTTCCGTCATATCTATACTATAACGACGATACATGTAGGCCTACCAATATTAATAAAGGAAACAATGACAACTTTCGATCACTATTTTCATTTTAGATCCTTTCTCTGCTGCTTCTACTTTAAAATATGAACCAAGCATGCCGGAGTATGAACATGACAGAACTTTTAGTCTTATGGATGAAACAGGGATAGAAAAACACCACAAGCCTGAGCCATCGTCCAAGAGAGATACGGCAAACCTTACAGTGTCATCAAAGTTGGGGGGCAAATGCATTGGTATCTTTGTGAAGAATGAGGAATGCTATTCTGTAGGTTCCATTGTCTTTCGAAACGATGTAGTGCTCTTTGACATGATGTTAAAATCTCATTACATTTGTTGGTCATTTGATGAGAAATTGAAACAGTATAACGGAATATTATCTGTTAACCTCATTCCTGGTTAACCTTGTCAACATTTTTTTTTCACAGTGTGACTTTGTAGAGGTTGCCTATTTTAAAGGAAATCAGTCAATTCAGGTCAACACAACATTTATGACGTATATGAAGCTAAAAATCAAAAATGATTCAGATTACCTGTACTGGCAAGAGATCTGCAGGTAAGTTGCCTATGAGATACATTGTCAAGACTTTTGACAGCTCCATCAGAATCACTGGAGCTGTCACTGTGTGCCTCCTGCTACTTCCACCTTTGAATGTCTGTTTCAGTGTGTATCATTGTCAATTACCGGTACATATTCAGTCATGCCTGTTATCATTTTTTAGCCAAAATTACCATTACATGGAGGATGGAGAGTATGTGTTGACTGTTTCTCAAAATACATCAGATGATGCTGTATCACCAATGATAACAGCTACCGGTAAATGTGTGTTTGTCACCAAGGTGCAGCCTCCAGATAACAACATACGTAAGGAACATTCTAATTCTATCATGTTTTTTTTCTGTTAAAAGCAATCTTGCCATGAACAGAAATGTGGAGCCATTCCAAGTGTGACCAAAGCATTGTGAATCAAAAATAGATTTTATATGTAGCTCCAACCAAAAATAGATTTAGATGCATCACTATTTTTGCTACAACTGAGCATATCTCTACGATTCAACTTTTAAAAACTTCATTACTCATTCATTCATTTTTATCTTCTTTCAGCAATCTACATTGCCATAGGTATCCTGATATTCTTGGCCTTGTGTTGGATTCTTGTGAAGTTCATCATTAGACGACATCTAATATATAACATACTCTTCTGTATGGAGACTGAAAGGCTTGTAAACAATGTAAGTCACATAGAATGTCTTCTTGTTGTTGTTAGGATATTTTCGTTTCTGCTCACTTCAGTGGATTTTCTCAATAAAGATTAGTTTCATATTGCCTTTGAAGAATATCATTCAAGTACTGAGCATCAGATATCTTCAAATCTTACAAATTGACAAAAAAATGGAAGTTGTTTTTATTTTACAGGATTTAGGCAGTCCTAATAATATGTCACCTTCTGCCTCTGGTGAATGTACATCTCATCATGATGATAAACCAATTATTCCCAATCCCAGACCACAACTTAGAAAACGGTTGAAGTCACTGGACACATTTCGTGGGTAAGTGATAGGTGCTGAGGCAAGTGATAGGTGCTGAGGCAGAGGCCAACAGCAAGTCCTGTTCTTAATATCTCTATTGTGTGTGTATATATACAAACCATTTTCTTTCATTGGTTAGAATTTACATTGTAGACTGGAATTTTACATCTGATGATTTCAAATTGTACATGCATGTAAGATGTAATACCATGACAACTTTAAATTTTCAGTGTGAGTATTGTTGTCATGATCTTTGTGAATTACGGAGGTGGAGGATATTGGTTTTTCAAGCATTCAGCATGGAATGGGCTCACAGTGGCAGACCTTGTGTTCCCATGGTGAGTTTTCTGAGCTTTACCAGAAAAAGTGGCTAACTTTGTGATCCGTTGAAGTTGATAGAGATTGAGTGTTAATGTGTAGAACAGCTGACCTTCTGTTCAAGGCTTTTCCTAATACATGTAGGTAATTTCCCACGGATTCCCAGGGAAATTCCTTACAAAGATGCAGATTTCTACTTTAGCTATTTAACCTTCCCAAGAGTGAGGACAGCTTTCTTCCCCAAAAGAAACTATATCTAACTCTGGGTCTTTTCAGGTTCATCTTCATTATGGGGACATCAATGACATTTGCAATGAAAAGACCACTTACACAAAAGACAACAAAAGCCAAAATATTTCTTGCAATTCTCCGCAGAACTTTGATACTCTTTTGCCTGGGTATAGCCCTGAACACTGGACCAAAGCATGGCAAGTTTGCTTTATTCTTCATTTTTTGAAAATATGTCCCAAGCAAAAGCCCTGATCTGCTCCATGCAACAATAAGAATGCTACATCGGAAATGACGTCAACAATTTACCAGCATCTGTCACACTGACTTTTATGTTTTCCTTATTTCAGGTGCTGATCTCGAAAAACTACGAATTCCAGGAGTGCTCCAAAGATTTGCTGTCACCTATTTTGTTGTTGCCACAATGTACATGTTTTTTGCAAGAGTTGAAGACAATATTTCGGTAAGAGTGTGCCATCTTTCTTTAAAAATAACATCTGAGTGATCATATTTTTGTAAAGTATTTCAAGAATGTACTGCCAGTAAAAATTTCACAGTATATACATACAAGTGATCCATTTTTCAGAGCAAGTTCACTTCTTTCCTGGTGTAATTCTCTGTAACTTTATCATGATCCTTGACCTCTCTACACACTTGTCCAATTCAGGATCGTTGGTGGTCTCCAGTTCGAGATATTACCAGGTATCTACCAGAATGGTTTTTACACCTTAGCCTGCTAGCAGTGTATCTTGCTCTGACATTTGGTCTAGAGGTGCCTGGATGCCCAAGGTATGTGCAATATTGGAACATTGTTTTCCATTTTATGTTCAATTGATTCACAGTTCTGTTACTTCAGCCAATATTCAAGAACAAGGATAAATTATCACTCATTGACAACCATTGACAACCCTTTTAGAAATTTTCAGTAATGTTGGCCTCCCAGCGATCTTATAACTCATTCGTCTTCAGAACGTGGAATTAGGAAGATTTCATCCACTTCTGGTTTTCCTCTGCAGGGGCTACCTCGGTCCTGGTGGAATGGCAGATCATGGTTCTTATTACAACTGTACTGGAGGAGCAGCTGGATACATTGACAGGATGGTGTTTGGCGATGATCATATCTATGCCCACCCAACGTGCAAGACAATCTACAATACCACCGTTCCCTATGATCCTGAAGGTTTATTAGGATGCCTCACTTCAATTTTTCTCTGCTTTTTGGGCTTACAAGTAAGTTGATACCTTTAGCGTGTTCGTTTACTTGCCTGGGCCTCACCTGGGTGAGACCCATCAGCGTTCTTTTTCGTGTGACGTCATGATCTGGGGTCTGTCGGGCCTGCCCGAAGTAATCACCTCGCCGAGGTGATTAGTTGGGGAAGTATCCCAGAATGCCTTTCAACACAATGGCGTCGAACGTGCCGAATCCACCATTTTTACCCAAACTGGATATAAATAATGGTTAGCACGCAACTATAGATGCAGATAGGGAGGATAAAATTGCTGCCAGGGCGACTTACATCTTCTGGCCGTCCATGTCGTCTGCTGGTGTGTCAGTGCCATTGCTTGCCGTCGGTTTGCCTGATCACGTGGTGCAAACTTACACGGGTGAGACCCAACAGCGTTCGTGAATAAGGCTTTATTGAGCATGTGCGACGGTCGCTGAGAAATTTACTCCGGGGAGGCCCAGGCAAGTAAACGAACACGCTACTTGTGTCTTTCTTTACCCAAGCACTTCCTGACAGAACAATTCAGACAAGTTGGTTTGAACAACCTGGAATACTACCGTACTAACTCTCATTCTCCTGTCTAGGCTGGGAAGATCCTCCTGACTTACCCATGTTACAAGTCAAGACTTCTCCGCTTCATTATCTGGGGAGTCATCCTAGGGGCTATCGGAACACTGCTTTGTAAGGGAACAAAGAATGAAGGGTGGATACCCATCAACAAAAATTTATGGTAAGTTTGTCTGTGTGTTGACCTGATCCATCTGTGTGTTCACCAGCACATCACACGGGCTCCTTATGCATCAGTACATTTAGTGTACCGGTACATGGAAATTTAGTCGCTTTGTCAGGAGAATATTGAATGTGGCTGATACTGTACAAAATCACTTGGATGTTTTTTTCACAAGGATTTCAATTTTTTTTCAGGTCTGTCTCATTCATTCTTTGTCTGGCTGGTATGGCATTTGTCTTCCTTGCTTTCTGCTACTATGTTATTGATGTGCAGGAGTGGTGGACTGGAGCGCCATTCTTCTATCCAGGTTGGTAAAACCCTCCCACAACAATTCCTGTCGAAGTAGCCTCTAATTTTGGCTACAGCATAAGCCAAAATAAATAACACCATGCTTTGACTGCCTCTTACTCTTTCAGGTATGAACTCTATCCTTCTATATGTATGCCACGAAGTCTTCAGACTTTACTTCCCAATCTCATGGCAAGTCCCAGACACACACGCAGCACAGTTAGCGATGAATCTGTGGTCGACGGCATTCTGGGTGATTGTTGCAGTGTATCTCCACCATAAAAAGATATTCTTGGCGATATAGGGGTACGCCATCAGGACAGAGAGTGAAAGGAGGATCACAAAAGTTGACTAGGAACATATTGTGATCAAATCAACAAACTGTACATAACTGTGCAGGTTTTGACTCTGGGGAGACCTGCAGAAGTTTACCAATATTATTTCCATTATCTGGTACTTCTGAAAATGATGGAAGACACTTGGATAACTGGGGGTACCAGACAGTTGGGACCAAAAGACCATGAGCTTGTAAACAAAATGCTTAGATACATTGTACATCTACTGGAAAATTGTGTGGTATTAAAGACTATCAAAAGGTGGCAGCAGCTACCCTACGGTCTTTTCCACTCAGCACTGTCATGTTGTCGTGTTGAATGTACTTCATTCTGAGCCAACAAAATGGCCAGACATAATATACTCAAAAAGATGAACATAATGGGCCAATCTCTAGGCTTATCTGTGACAGTTTAGAGTACAGTATTTATCCTAGTCATGTTATAACCAAGTACACTGCCCAAAATACTGGTATCAGCCAACACCCACCTAATGTTCAGGGAAGGGAGACGACAGACCACATTGAGTCAATGGTCAGAATTGTGCTTTGGTATGGAGAATTGTAATCATGCACTAGTCAGTGAAGTATTTTCATACAAGCATACTCCAGAATAAAGATGAAATTATTCATATACATGTATGAACACTAAGCATTTGATGATCTGTATATTATTATGTATATGCATCTGTAATAGTTGTAGTGTGCATGATGAAACATGAATATCTTGCTTTAACCCTTTCATTACGTGGGACCCGGTCACCAGGTCATCCAAACCCCCACAAAATTTCCGTGGGACCCGGTCACCGGGTCTTGTATAATGGAAGGTTTACATGTATGTTAGAACAGATTTTTCTTAAAACAGTTTACAGATAAAACAGTTTTGAAAATATGGGCCTCCGTAAGCTGGTGACCATACATGCCAGTAACGAAAGGGTTAAGAACAGGAACCTTGAAACCCTACTGGGACAAATGAAACCTGTCTTGTATTTTCCCTCTGACAGTGACAATGTGTCGTGCAGTACATTTCCAATCAGTGTTGATGTCTGAGTGCCAAAGTAGTGTTGTTCTTTTTACTCTTTGTTCTGATGTTTGTCTGGAGTCATCTAATGCAAATTGTCGAACACTGTCCAACTGGTGTAAAATTGTTGCGACTTATTTTGAAGAAAGAGATCAAACATATCTGTGAATAGCTTTCTTGTATTAGTGTTCTAAATGCAAGATTCCCTTCGGCTGTTTTCATAGTTGTGTTCAAATGTGCAGTTGCAGAAAAATTTGAAGGAAGGAGCAGGTTATAGATGCGCAAGTAAGGTTTGATGCATAAAATAAGACTGAAACAGGTTCATAGATGTACTTAAAAGAATTGAATAAACTGTTTGACAAAACATTTTTCTTTCAATTTTCTTTATATTTACCGGTATGTTAATGAAACACTGAACTTCATGACTACAAGAAGTTTAGTGAGAGTGTAACTGTGATCACGGCCATGGAGCTGAAGCCTGCATAAAATTTTAATAAACTACAGCACATTCATGCACTATGTCATTCCCAACATGACTAGGGTTGCATGAATGACATTGTTGTACTGTACATTGGTCTCCAATTTAACTTGATGCTTTTGCTGACTGAAGGTCAGTGCAGGAGAATGAACAAAGAATGAAAAAGAAGGACTGTTTTAAATAGAGTGCGAGAAATTTATTGGTAAACTGAAGTGAATTGCTGTACAACCTTACCGTAACAGCAAAAAGAACACACGATTTACAGTTCATGTACAAGTTCTTTCTACACCCATAGCACACTACATCATAAGGTCAATTCATTTGATCATTATTCCCCATAACTCCAGTTAAAGTACATGCAAATCTATTTGGTCCAGATATCTCGGTAGTCTCCCACGTAAACTCCAATATTGAAAAAAATTATTCTAATCCAAGTGGTCGATAGCAGTGAAAATATGACCTTGACTAGTTCTCAACTCAGCTGGAATTCATTAGAAAAAGTTACAGTTCCTGTACAGCTATAGTTGTGGTTAACAAAATATTCCAATCCACAGAAACGTCAATTACAAGTTCACACTCTAATCAAAAATCTTTTAAACATTTTATTCCCAATTTCTGTACAATAGGCACATAGACTCTTATTTACAGTTTTATTTACACTTCTTAAGGGATTCTTTCATCACATTCATAAGAAAAATACATTTACTCCAGCAAACTAACTGGACAACACTGAAATGAGAAGTTGAAAGCATGCAGGTATGCTGCAGTAGTTCTTCAGGGCTGCACAAGATGGCAGCACAGTTTACACACCATCAATGCGAATACCGGGTATTGGAAACTTGAATGAATTATTTAATTGCTGGTATGTGACTGCATCTTCCTGAACTCAATTTCAGAAGTCATGTATTTCCTCTGCCTTCTTGAATACACTCACATCGATATGTTAACATTTACAAATCAAACTTGTTAAAAGTTTGCAAACTGTGATCCAGATGATATATATTAATAATCTTGCTTTGGTTTTCAAAAACATGCTTTTATAAGTACGATCTGGATTAAGGACATTCTTCAATTCTTGAATTGCGACAATCATAGGCGACATGTTGTGCTGGTAGGCACACACCATTTAACGAATTGCACAATTCACCACCAGCGTCTCTTCCTCGTTCACTCCTTGATTTCCTGTTTCCTGCTTAAAACACCCCTCCCAAGATACTGAGATCAAACAAGCGTTGAGACCAGCAAAAAATATGCAATCAACCATCCAATGGCAGAAAGCGATACCGGTATATCATTTTCAATACATTTTCTATGACTTTGGAGCACATTGATATCGGCTTACCAGGAGTCCATTGATATCGTAGATATGACTTATAACATGCACCCACCCTATTTTCAGTTTTTTACATCCAACCGAAATCACTGTAATACAGATATCTCATGATATTTTTTGATATAACACTTGATATTATGATATTTTCAAGATATTTTGATATTTAGATATATTATGAAATACGGCAGTGTACTGTTGAGTTCTCGCAACACAATAACATAAAATCCAATTGCTTGCAATGGCAGTGAAGCTGAAGTTGGTCATGTCAAAAAGCATATTTCCTTTTCTTTCATATCTTTCACCTCTCACCAAGTACCTAAGACCATTCAAGATCAGTTCAAAAACTCTAGGGCAAGATTTCTATGCAGTATATGTACTGAATCCATCGTCATCCAATGCCCAACCGAGCAGAGTCCTGTCAAGGCACTCGGAATGTATCAGAATTGGCACCAGGTCTTGGGCGACTCCTCTCGCCCTCTGATAATTTCTCTCAATAATAGCTACCAAGGTTTTCAGTCAAGGTCACAGAACTGCATGCCAGTCCGCTGAGCTTCTCTTTGTATCGCTTCCCAATCACTCCACCGTGGAACACATCGAATCATTCCATGATCAAATCGCATCTTCCCTAAGAAAAGGAAGTCACCTTTTCCATATTTTGCACCACACTTTGGTAACATGAATACAGAGCCAGTATACTGTCTGTCTATTTTCTTGAATGTACTCCGCTTTTGTCGATGTAATTTCTTGATATGTAGATTTATTTCTGTCAGCTTAAGATCCTCTCTATGTACAATAGAGTTCATGCTGCCTTTTAAAACTGCAAAGACAAAAAGTAGAAAAAGAAAATCAATATGGGAGTACAAAGGGGCCAATGGCTCGGTCTCAAAAATATCTCTGACACCTGTTTTGGTTCACCTTACAATTTTGCAGTGAACACCTGCCTCGTCATTCATGATCCATCTTTCCTTAGAACATATGGGCCCTCCAAACAACTCATATCTTCTAGTAATTTGTACCAGGTATTGAAATTATGACTGCATCATGATAAAGCATATCTGCTATTACTGCAGTGAAGAACTCAAGAAGCATATTGATAAGTTGATTTCAAAGGTGGATTCTGATCAAAGAACTATAGTCTAGACAAAAAAACCTCAATAGTAAACTTTCACAGCAGTATCGCATGAAGCAGCAAACGAAAAGCAGAGAATTACACCAAAATGAACCACAACATAACTCAACCCCAAAGGATGAGCCATATCTCTAGCCAATCAGGATGATGGAGACATAATGGTTTGTTTGATCACCTGGCTTAACCTCCCATTGGGCACTGATTCACCTGGCCAGGGTGTCATGCTTGACTTGCACTGAGCTCACCAACAAGGTGAAGTGAGATCTAATCCTGGCTGAATCCTTTAGAAAGTGAAACCTTTAACCCAGGTGTAAAGAAATAGCTGCAGGGGGTGTTGCAACAGAATGGAGATGATGCACGAAATCCACATCCCAGAGGCCTGATACTCCGGTTATCTCTCAAAGGCATAATTAATTTACTGTGCTTGTTTGTTATTTTTCAATTTTGGACTAGCAAATTACCAAACTCCAGTTTAAACTGTCGCCTTCATGTCTAGCAACAGTTTTTGAATGCAAGTTGAAAGTGATATTTCAGTAGCAGATGGAAATTTGACTAAAACTTGAATAAGGAATAAAATCAACAACATCAGCAACAGATATCGATATTTGAGAGTGTGCTTTTTTTATTTTGACAAGTGTAATGTTATTTTTTAT
Organism: Notospermus geniculatus; assembly: GCA_002633025.1. Lineage (NCBI taxonomy): Eukaryota > Metazoa > Nemertea > Pilidiophora > Heteronemertea > Lineidae > Notospermus > Notospermus geniculatus. The sequence continues at coordinate 328,656 of NMRB01000042.1, forward strand.
GAATCAGCGTCACATTTTCTCTAACTTCTGCTCTTGTTCTAAGACATGGCTGGTTGGGTCAAGAAACCCCCCATCTTGGCCATGCCACGAGACAGACAACCCAGGGTCGTCAGTTGGTGTCATTTTAGCAAATACATTGTATATATATCCAAATCATATGACAAGACTGGAATATCCCTAGGTGGAAAGATTGAGCAAATATTTATCTGATATTAATGAGCGTTACTTGTGATCTTGTTCCCCCAATAAAAACATTGCATATTTTGATATGCAGTTTAAGTACACCAATGTACTTTGTGGTTAGAGGCAATTTTATACGACCTTTTATCAGGCAAATGCGAAGAAAACTTCTACGCAATGGACTAATGGGTTCAGAGGTTTACTTATGCTGGGGCTATGTTTTTGAACACTGTGGTATAAATCAACTCAAGCTTGACGATTCAAACTGCACATCTTAATATAGGCCCATGTGTGGACAATTCCTACAACTTGGATGAAACCAATTAAACTCATATTTAACATAATACATGTGTAACCATTGGCAGACATGGTAAATGTTTTGAAGTCTAACACAATGACATATATATTCTGAGAAAGAAAACCTCCAATTTAGCATGTGATATCATACATGCAACGCAATTTATTCCATGCTTTGTTCCAGAGAGTAAAGGTGAAGGACAAGTTTTGTCCAGGTTTGAATCTGGACCAGTAACCCAAAACACTACTGTTCTGACGACAAGCGTGGCAAGTGACACTGCAGCAGCATCAGTGTCATCAAGGATACCAGAAAGTTCTAAACATAACTTTCCACAGAAAATAGCCACTACATCCACTACCAAGAGGACGTCTGGAGCTTCTGCATTGTGTGAAGGAGGATAGAGAGATAGCATGAGTGTGAGAAAAAAGTTTGTCAACCAAAACATAAGTAATAGGACTCTGGGGAATTTATCTGGGATTGACTGAGACCAGGACTTCAAGAGCCAAATGTCATGTGAACCAGGTTTACACGGGACCTACCACATACTATGTGACATTTCACTTGATATGATTGCTGATAGGAATGTTGTTTTTGATACTCTACAGATGGTGATCTCGTTCACTCAACAGGAGTAATGGGAATCATTCCATGCACAGTCACTCCAAGTAGTAAGAGGCATTATTAGCAAGGAAAATGTCCTCATAAAGTCCATTCTTATCAGCCACTTGACATGATCTTGAGAACGGGTCATTTATCTGGAATGCATGCATCATAAACTGAAAGCACCAAAGCAGTCTAGGTGGGATGAAAAAAACACATTATCTTGACCGAAGCAACTTTCCTGACACAACTTTGCTCCCTCTTGATAAGCTTCAATCAGTAATGAAGTGACAGGGCTGCAAAGTATGTCAGATGTCATTTTGCTGACATGTTCGACTGAGCCCCAGGAATCTTCACGTGCCCAGGTAAAGCTTCTAGTTACACAATCTACAGCTTGGTGGCACCATGTGTTGCACAAAATCCGGACACCACAGTAGAGGAACTTTCTATGCTGTTGCAATCCAGGCTCTGTTTTGTCTAACGGAAATTGTGCTTGATTATCAAACATATTCCAGCAGTGGCCCTGACAGCTAAGATATAAGTATAGGCCTACTGTAATCAATCTAAACCCCAACTGACCTCATGACAACACTTTTCATAATGCACCATGTAATCAGGAAAACATTCTGATATCATCAAACCAACCCATCAGTGACCTTTGTGTGGAGATAGCACTGATTCCTGATCAAACACTGCAGCTATTCATGATTGTTGATGGACTTGCTATTTGCCAAAGCTTGATCAATAAACTTATGACAAACCCAGGATGCCTATTAAAACAATGTGGGATGTTGTACCAACGTTGGGACTTGAATTGGTCATTTGAAAACCTAGCATGAAATGTTATTCTTGTGTAGAGAGTCCAAATAACATGCACTATTGAGGATTGAACTAGTGAAAGCCCTTTCAATGATGTTGACCAATTTTTCATATCCATGTCATAAGTTTTTACATGAATAACACTGCTGTGACACTGACAAAGAAGCTGACATTGACCACCACATGATGATGGACTTCATATTCATACATGTTTACAGCATAATGGTGCATTGTTGCAAGCGTGGCCATTTCCTCACAAATAGCTGCCAAAATTTCAGCCGACAACAAATGGCTGCTATAGAAAATCACCGGACCCTTGTGATGGTCGCAATGATTAGGAGTCCCGACTGACCATTTTGCTGTCTATTGGTGCATCCCAAGACACAATCTCACTGATTTATACAGATCTGAATCAGATAAGCCACTGAAGAAAGGCCACTTGATAAATGGACACAGGTGAGCCCACTTAAAGACGTTGAACTTTCTGATAAGACTCAGGAGACTGCAATCCTGAGTAATGGTTTTATATCATCCATTTTCCTCTTGAAATATGACACAAGTTGACAAGTCATTTGATAAGATCTGACAGTCATCAGCCAGAAAATCTGGTCATGGCCGGCTTTAGCTACCAGGGCCCAGTTGCACAAAGAATCTTAAGTCTAAGAAAAAACTTAAGTCTGAAATGAAGCTATCTGATTTGCTGAAACCTGGTCACATGATGAATTAAGTCAAACTTTAGACTTAAGATTCTTTGTGAAACTGGGCCCTGCACTTGAAGCATCAAAAGGATGATCCACAAAGGTGATGCTGTTCAGACAATCCGCTACTTCTCACTGAGATGTATAACACCCCCTCCCCCCCAAAAAAGCTCCATGCAAGTCAAAACCAAAGTTGCCCCAGTAGGTTGCTGTCCTGTACCAAATCATGAACTGGTTTCAACCACCTGCCATAGCATGGGAACAGACAGACGTAACTTCAGTCACATATTATACTTAAGAAATGTCCCTTCAAGTGTTTTGTAAGAGGAATTCAATTAACAAAAGCTGAAGGTATGAAATGCTCTTGAGAATTTCAATGGAGTTTTTGAAGAAAAAAAGAGCTGCTGAACTATGAGTGGAACCGTCAAGTAATCAGCAGCAGCAGTTGTATAGATGACAGTTTAGCAGAAAATATATGTGTAAAGTATTGAAAAGCCCACTGTTCAAGTTGTGTACATGGGACAAATTGTAAGAGATGTCAATGAGCAATGGGATCAAATTGCAACAACAAAATTGAGCTTCCTGGACGTTTCAGTGGGGAGTCCATTTTCTCTTGACCAGTTCATCAAAAAAGCAGACATATGGCATTCAGTTGTTGATGATACCACCCCAGTGATTTACTGGCCTGATACAGGTCCAGGAGGCAATTTGAGGCTGGTTACTTCAAGTACTTGGTTGACTTCCTCAACATGGAATATTTTCATAGTCACAGATCTCCTCCTACTCAGGAAAGAGCCCATCGAAACTACTGAGCAATGTGGCATTTTTTTGATCCAGCAACAGTGCAAAATCAACTAATCCTTTGAAAGAATGGTATTTGGATTGCACCTCATTACTTGGCTAGTATTACTTAGCAAAGCAGATGCATGTTTTTGTAATGCTGCAGTCTGCCTGTCTGACAAACATTCCTTCAACATGTTCAATAGTGAGGCATCCTGTGATCCCACCCATATACTCCTCAAAAGAAGGCTCTGAAGGAGTAGACTGAGGGGGGATGCCAAAATATTGGCAGACAAGGTTATGATAGGAGGTGACGTTTTTCTTCAAAATCAACAGAACCTGATAAAGATGTGACGATCACACTCATCTGAATTTTCATCATCATCATCATAGTAGCATCATGTCCCGGTTGGGACTTTGCCGTTATTTTATATTCCCATTACTTAGCAGCATGTTATGAGCAATAGACTGGCGGTTGCCACATTTGTGGGATGTTGGTGCTATGGACTTGGTTTCAACTTGTTTTCTGTTTGAATTTCTGTCATGGTCATTGGGCAACACCCTGTCAAAAAGCAGTTAAACAGGCAGGTTATACACGGAATTGAAAACCACGAATTTCTTTGTAATCAAGTGAAAACACACTTAACTAGAATGATAAGCAGTAATGTGTAAAGTATTGAAAAGCCCACTGTTCAAGTTGTGTACATGGGACAAATTGTAAGAGATGTCAATGAGCAATGGGATCAAATTGCAACCCAAAAATTGAGCTTCCAGGACTTTTCGGTGGGGAGTCCATTTTGTCTTGACCAGTTCATCAAAAACGCAGACATATATTATGGCATTCAGTTGTTGATGATACCACCCCAGTGATTTACTGGCCTGATACAGGTCCAGGAGGCAATTTGAGGCTGGTTACTTCAAGTTAAAGTACTTGGTTGACTTCCTCAACATGGAATATTTTCATAGCTACAGATCTCCTCCTACTCAGGAAAGAGCCCATCCAAACTACTGAGAGCATATGTGGCATTTTTTGATCCAGCAACACTGCAAAATCAACTAATCCTTTGAAAGAATGGTATTTGGATTGCACCTCATTACTTGGCTAGTATTACTTAGCAAAGCAGATGCATGTTTTTGTAATGCTGCAGTCTGCCTGTCTGACAAACATTCCTTCAACATGTTCAATAGTGAGGCATCCTGTGATCCCACCCATATACTACTCAAAAGAAGGCTCTGAAGGAGTAGACTGAGGGGGCAGGGATGCCAAAATATTGGCAGACAAGGTTATGATAGGAGGTGACGTTTTTCTTCAAAATCAACAGAACCTGATAAAGATGTGACGATCACACTCCACTCTGAATTTTCATGTTATGAGTAATAGACTGGCGGTTGCCACATTTGTGGGATGTTGGTGCTGTGGACTTGGTTTCAATTTGTTTTCTGTTTGAATTTCCGTCATGGTCATTGGGCAACACCCTGTCAAAAAGCAGTTAAACAGGCAGGTTATACACGGAATTGAAAACCACGAATTTCTTTGTAATCAAGTGAAAACACACTTAACTAGAATGATAAGCAGTTAATAAAAATGACAATGGTTTATAGGACAGGTTGGAGACAGTCCACGGTAACAGTGGTGAGCAAGTATAAAAGTCCATAAAGAAATCACTGGAGGATGATACTGGTCCTCTGAGGCGAAGCGGACAATCAAGACGGAATCGCGTGGGATGACCGATCTCATAAAAATTTGAATGCACTTGCTCTCCAGATAGTTACCCCATGCTTAATTTCGTGCAAACTTGAGTGATTTTATGGGCCAGGTCCACTTGATATGCCTAAACAGATCTCGAGTTATGCTAAGCTACTTGGAAGTTCTCCCTGCAGAAAGCAATGAAAATGCCTTGTAACCCCCACACCATCATGAACTTCAGATGAATGTGAAAATCCAGATGATTTCATCAAATAAACTGGAAGACATCAAGCAAAGAATGAACCATGAAATTGTTAATGCTGAATTCTTATTTTCAGTCCCTTTTTTCTGCAGGTCGAAGGTAGCCATTCCAACAAAGATCTGCCCGAGGGAAACCAGCAAACATTTGATATCAAACGAAATCCATCTTAAAGCTATCCATGCAGGAGTCACCTTACTGAGGGAACCTTTCATTCAGAGACCAAGGAACCTTACAAATTACCCCCTTTCAAATATCCATAATGACCATGCTTTTTGACATCTTGGCTAAAATTAGGCGTTTCAACCAACATGATGAAGCTGTGTTGAGGGATGAAAGCTTTGCCTACATTGCAGTCAACTGAGTGGAAATCATGCGGCTCTTTTGGCTCTGTTTACATCAAAGGAGTTCAAGGGACCACAAATCCTACAAATTTGAGTGCACTTCTTTTTCAACAACATCCAAGAGTCCCGGGTTCATTGAATATCCGTTTGGAGTTCAGCAGCTTACTACAGGCATGATTACATAAAATGAATTCAGTCGTGAAGGATGAAAATATTGCAGCACTTGAACTTCTCACATCATGCTGTGAGGTTGAAACAACTGAAAAATGTTTAAAAAATACAACCAAAACTGTTGTTTCTTCAGATTCAAGAATTAGGCCCCTCCTCTCCGAAGTATCTAAACGGAAGTTGGACCATCTGCTGATCCCTTCATGAAAGGAAAACACATGTTGTTGCCCTTTATCATCCACAAAGGCTTACACATGGGTTCTCTTTTACGTGAAATTGAAAGGGTCTCCTGCAGGGATGGCATATTGTTGCTGCAGTACTCAGTGAACTCTGAATGGAGCCAAAGGACACTCTTGCATGGGAAATATTTTTCACTGAAAAGGTTCTCAAGAAGAGGGACTAGAGCCCACAGACGTAGAGCACACTACTGTAGCAACGCAGGAACCTTTAGCAGTGATGACATATTATGACAGCATAAAGGACCACAGCTCAACACACATCTCGAAGTCATTGGCATCCCCAAATTACCTGGATGCTGATCAGTGTAGGCTATAAGTTTCTGGATAAGCATTATCTTCGTTACCATACATGTATAAAGCAGAATATAAAACTCTATGGCGGTTGTTTGTCATAGCTGTTGAAAAGACAGAAGGTCTGACCAGTATCCTGGACAAACTGTCAGGAAAATGTGTCACAAATATATATAAATCTGGACAATGTTTGCACATCAGAGATTGTTGAAGTACCTCTCACCATTCCCATTGTATGTACTTAGGTTGTACAGTACAGTGTTGTGAATGCAACGGGTGGTGTCAACATCTTCCATGGCCAGAAAACCCAGTGTTCCTTAGAAATTTGAGCACAGTATGCTTCCTCAGCCTGTCAACAGGTCTATCATGACAGGTATCTCAAAATGTCATAAGCTGTGGCCTGTATTCAATTTTGTTTAGGATGGTAGTTATATCAAATAAAACCTTTATGTCCCATCTGAATTGGATGAATTGCACGCAGAATATTTTTAAATACACTGGGAGTAACCTGGGAGACACTTTGTGGAAATGAATTATTCCAAAATGTCTAAAGTACAACATGAAAATAGTGAGATGAGCATTCATAGAAATTTGTATAATACCAATTATGTTGGCAAGCAATCGTCAAAATTTAGTTGTCTGAAGAATGTCATATTCCATCTCTCATGAGCCTTTTTATCAAAATTTCTGAATGGTTCTCTTTGTACTGGCAATGGCCGCCATCAATGACAGATAAAAAGCAACACAGAACTTTAGAAAAATGTCAAATATTCATAGTTCCATTCAAGTTGAAAGGATTTTTAGAACAGTACAGAGATGTCAGCAGTGAAACTATCACCTTTGAGAATTACATTATTGTGCACAGCAGGCTAGTGCCAGGACGAGATTGGTGCCCATGGATGTTGGTTTAATTGGCCAAGAATTTCCGCTGTTGCTATGGGCTCTACAATAGCAACAAGTATGTCTAACCCTATTACATGAGACAGATATGCAACATCGTGTACCCAGAGCAACCAAATATCTAATAAATGTTGACTCAATGTGGGGAATTTGTTTTCTTAGTTAAGTCGTATCTCTTACTTCTGGCCTGTTCGCTGCAGGCAGCCATAGTATGATACATCAATACTCCTGGGACCAACCAGCATCAATAAGAGAACTGCCAAGTTCAATTTTGTTTTGCATCTGAAGCAGAAACAGGTCTCCATCATGCCACAGGGACCAAGACATGTTTAATGAGAGTAATTGACATATAATTGGCTCATTCATCCAATAATTTGGCTTTCCAACCCCATGGTTCCAGATAACGTATGCAAGAATGCCATTCCAGCTCGATTTCTCTTTAAGCCCTTCATCACCCCCCATGAAAATGCAAATTGAAAACTTTATAATTGATGCAGAAAGAAAGATTAGCATAAGCTTTTAATGGACACAAAATTAACCATTTAACACTTCAACAATACTCCTAAGCGGTGAATTATAAACGAAGTCATAAATTATGGAATTGAGACCTCATTAGAGAAAACTCACAGCCGAAAGCGGCCATTAAGGCTTTATTTTGTTAACACAATACCTGGCCGGGTCATGGGAAATGTTAGCTGATGTTGCTGCTGTGTAATGTAACAATAAAGTAACAATGAAACAAGTAATAAGTGATGACATGAGGCAATATCTGTGATAAGATTCCAAGGAATTGGCGGAGGAAAATCGCTGGAATTCAATACCAAGAGATAACCTATCATATTTAGGGTGAAGCTGTTAACCTTCTTTACTTAACTTATTTGGATAAGGCCATATATTACAGGGCAGAACTTTATTGATGACAAGCAGAGGAGAACAAAGAAAACAACCTGTTGTGACCAAAAAAGAAAAACCCATCTACTGCTGTCTTATCTATCATGAGTTATGTTACTTTGAATATTTAGGGCACATTGGTGCACAAAACCAATCCTTTGTTTCAGCCAAATGGGGTTCAGTCATAATCTCAAGCACATCAAGACTCCTACATACAGACTGTGTGCATAGATGCATACATGTATGAACACACAGAGTAACAACCTGATCATAAAAACACCACAGTCAGAGATTATATTGGTCTTTATGACGTCTGCTTTCTTCCTCTGCCGGAGGCAATTGTTCATCTTAGCAACAAACCAAACAGCAGGCTAAAGAATTGACATATTGTTGTTCAAAAGAAAATGTAAATGCCTGTATAACTTAATAACACATTTTCCCATTGTTTATAACATCAACCACCATAGCATCCTTGACAACGGCATCATGTGAATCTTCGACTTCACTTTTTATAGGAAGTCAAGTGACTTCACATTCCTTCACACCTGGTTCCGCATTATCTTCAATTTGAAGAAACTATCCTCTTACAATATTTCTCCCATCTCAATGTTGTGTGCTTTGTTGCACCAATTTTGTGAAAAGTACAAACATCCTCTGACTGGTCAGACCACCTTACATGATCATTACCACTCCTGGGGTAAACTTGCCAAAGCCCTGCCAACTGTCGTTTTTAAGCAACAACCTGCCATAAAGTTCTGTCCATAAGATTGAAATGGGGTGGAACAAAGCACAAAGGAATTCAGAATTTTTTACCACCAAATCAAAAATATAACTTCTCATCACCAGGGTGGGAAAAAATGTTGTAGGTCTGCAGACAATCGACCACAACTGAAGCAATGTACTGTAATTATGCATTGCATTGTGTGAGTATATCAATTTCTGGTGTTGTTTTGGGCATGACAGAAGACACCCCGCCAAACATGAATCCAATATCCCAACAGGCAATTTACCAATTTTCCAATTTTCTCTCCTAATTCTCTAATTTGTTGATGTTAAGTCAACACAGATGAATATTTTAGAGAGTTGGTTTTTCCAAGGGAAAAGAACATGCCAACTATGAAAAATTAAAAATGAGGTTTTCTTTTAGTTTGGCCTATTTTTCCATCATTTAGTAATTATTGACTCATGTATATAATGTATATTTCAGCGGCTGATCAAACGCAGAGTGATGGCATCGAGATTTTCCGTGCATTTTCTGAGCACTCATCTTCCCATTGAGAAGGAGATTTACCGCCAAACGACGACTGCAGACAGATTTACTCAAATGAAAACAAGATCTGGGGCTCACATTTAAGGAAAATGGATGAACTTATCTTTCAAAGGTTTCATCCAGAATATGAAAGCTTTCAAACCAATCAGATGATGACTTCTGTTTGTGCCCCACAGACATGACAAGTTCACAACCCATTGTCCTGGACATGAGTGTCCAGCTGGAGGCATTTGGAGGGATGCTGTCTCAACTAAATATAGCATCTGTGATTGAAATGTGAAGGTTCTGCAAATACTCATCATTTGAAAGGTTACAACTTGATCTCTTTAGGAAATACTGGAGATAAAAGTGCTATAACCACATTTCATGGTATTGTTTGCTGACATCACCCCTGGATGACCAAGAGCTAACAGAGATGACCACCAGTTGATCCTCTGATTCACCCCTGGTAAGACCACCATGCGATGACCACCAGTTGTTGCAGGCATTCCAACAGACAACAACCATAATGCTCACCTACATTTTAAAAGGTGACAGAGTAGGAAGTTCATCATCTCTCAGCAGCAGCAGCAGCAGCAAGTTCCTCACTCTGGTTTCAGTTTGTGACGGCGGGTGAATGTCTCCAGCCAAGTCCCAAAAAATCTCAGACATATCATGTAAGCTTTGTGTCTACTTCATTATTTTTCATTCAGGTTTATTGAACACAAACACTCTGGACTGGTAAAAACTTTGCTACCATAGTTCGCGCCAGACAAAAGGTGGTCGCCCAGACAAACAGCAAATACTCTTTCCTCATTAGGGTCTGTTTCCCTCGAGGTTGGCGTGTGGCATCATGCCACCCCCAGGCCATGACACTGTGGCAATCCACCCAACAATGGGGGTTAAAAGGAATCTGATGCATCAGTCCTCAGGCAGTGTGGCAGGTCAGGGTGCCAACACGAGGCGCACCCTGCAAGGCATGTTCGTGACATCACGACAAGTTCAGCGATGTCAAAATGACAAAGCGTCTTCCCTTGTTTTCAAATCACTTTGACAATTGTTTTCCTTATCAAAAAAGAATCTGTGAAAAAGAGCGTGAGAATAGTTATGTTTTTGCTCTTTTACAAGCCAATATTGCCCCATTTTCAGAGGTTCATATCAGTGGAGAACCCACAGACAGACTGTACTTGGACGACACTAGAGGCATTTAGAATATTTGCGCAGTGGTCACAGGCTTGGTAATATTTGAAAGATACAGATTATTTTTGTCTTTTGACCATAGTAACAGAAGTCAGCATCCAATGAAAAGAAATATTCTTCAAATGCCAATGAAATAAGTATAACATTCCACTTGTTTGTAAGTTAATGGTGACAATCCTTTGTCAGCTAAGTATCTTTTTTCAGGTGGAGGGCAACATTTCCATGAAGCAGTCACACTTAAAGCTACTCCCCAACTTTGTCTACAGTACTTGAGACAAAACACGAATTGTATCTTTCAATCTCAAAATAGCATCACTGACTTGACGACAATTTAATTTGAAAATTTAAATGAGATGGTGGGAAAGAAACAAAACCGTTTTTTAAGAGGCAAACTTGATTTTATAATTCCCGCTGCTATTCTGCGTGATGTATTGACTGGCGTACTTCAGTTCAGGAAAGGTTCCTGATTGGCTACGTCTATTAGTGAAGTAGTCGAGCAACCTCATTCCCACAGTCCTACAAGAGACAAGCAAACAAGGGGGCATATTTGACACTAAGAGAAGTAGGCCTAGTAGTGTAACCATTTTGGTTTCGGCAGATGAGGTCAAAATGTCCCCACAACCGCCACGTGAACGTATTTTGTGATATTCAGATTGTCCCCATTGTCAGGAGCACACCAGTCACACCAGGTATAAATGGTAATAAACAAATAGAATCAAGCGATCAGATGACCAGGATGACAAGCGACTATAAAGGAGCATTTTTTGGTGAGACACTTGTCAACATCATCTTGGACACTCCACAAAGGCCAGGGGAAGCACCTGTCAAAATCATCTAAAAGGCTAAAAGCCACTAAGTGATAACGACAGGAATGTAGGCTACTCCCACCAACGGTAGCAACAACTAGCAAGACAGGACACAATAGGTTAGGAAATGAAGAACAGGCGGAATACAGGACCAGATGAGTTCACCACTGCAGCTTTCCAGACAAGAAACGAATGACATTTTTTGCTCACTCTGCCAAAATGGAGGAGACAGATTGCTGGTTGCAGTGGACTTTGCTTTGTAACCGAGCCAGGGTAGACATGATAAATAGGAATCAAAATGGCAGCTACTTGACCTTGCGTCCTAGAGGAGATTGATGAAAGTTTCTACACAATACCTCTGCAAATATCCTTTATGGAAAGCTAAGTTAAAATGGTCATTACCTCTACCTGTCATTCTTATTTTGGTTGATTTATCAAATATGGCATGACCCAGTCATGGCACTCTGTTGGGCCACAACGGAATACTTATCACCATGGCTGGAACCATCAGAGGCAAAATGAAAGCTTACCAAAATCACTAGAGCAGACTTTTTCTAAAATTTCTGTATTTGAACACGGCTGGCATTCTGAAATGATAAAAGTAGAAAATATTATCGGTAATGAAGAAATGAAATAGAACTGAAATATCAAACTTTGATTATTTTGTAATTGTGATATGTGACAATGATCAGTAGGGCTAATACACAAAATACACATAATGAGCATTTGACACCCCATTCCATGAATTATCAAAGGGGATAAGCAGGGATTATAGGATGAAACTTTTAAACTACAATGGTTACAATGGTGAAAACTGCTTGAAACTTCTAATACCGGTACTTTTTGTTCAACAAGAGAGGCGATCTTATACCGGTACCAATGTTACAGAAAACTTCCAGATACAGTATCACAGACATGACTTCACCGTAGACAAGGTGTAATCATTTTCTCATTCTGGAAATGTCCATCTGAAATAATTTCACGAATAGCCTAACAAGGATCTTTCTTTTGGTGTAAAATTTCATTAACTTCACAATGTAGAGAACAACTGGAAGATTAATGAGACAGAATGACATGTGTGGGAACCAGTGGAACCCAGTAATTACTTATACAAGGCATACCGAGTCCCATGGCAGCAATTTGGTCACAAGTTTCAGCACGAAGACCCTCGAGATAATAAATGGATTAGGAACAAGAATAATTGCACCACTATTGTCCAGATTGCTATAATTATCAGAAATATTCCTCCCAAGGTCCTATGAGATATCCCCGCCCCAAATGTGAACAACTCACGAGTCTCAATGGTCTATTTGACTTGTAATGATGAGATTTTGGCACCTAATAATCAGGGAGAAATGTGACAATGACCAATATGAGGAGGGGTACAGTTCGTTTCACCATAAGATTAACATGAAACTAATGTGAAGCCTGGATGATGATGTACACATGACTTGCTCAAGCGATGGTGAGACCACCTTGAGGTGGCACGGAGGTTCATCATTCACCATGTGTCATGACAATGCACGGAGGAGTTCCCTGGACACGGACATTGTTCGTCCATATGAAGGCACATTGGCAACGTAGAGATTGAGGCTGAGGGAAGGCACAGGGAAAGAGACGCTCCCATGACAGCCTGTGTGGTGGTTAGAGGTACACTGTGAACAACAGGAACCAATCGAGAGACTACTAAAAATCTGTGCTGCAAACGAAGGGTTAATGTGAAGGAGTCCAGGGTGAAACACAAAACTGTTCCCAGACATGTACTTAGAAAAAAGTTAATCTATCACATCAGTTGACTAATACTATTGTATTATTATAATATTTATTTCCAGGCAGCAATGGCAAAAGTTGTGTTTTTGCTGGATAATCCCCAAGAATGATTTTATTTTTGTTGACAAGCAGCTATTGAACTTTAAAGCATCATAATACACTGTATGTGGTAGGGTATTATAGAAGAAAAGCTACGTGCTAAACTCCTTTTTTAAGCAGGAAAACATTAGTCTCTGCACATATTTATCCCTTTAGCCCCCTCCTCCCCCCCCCCACGTAGGAATTAACGGCCACATGTAGGGTATCAACAACATAGAACTCCAAACTGCGAAATTCGTTGTGTGACCAACAAGGGCCAAAAAGTATATAATCCTTGGGTAATGGTGACATTCAGAATAACATGAAATAACAAAAGAGCAGATGTTTCAGCCCTTTTGTATGCATTATACACAGTTCAGCATCTTAGCTGGGGCAAGTAATTATTTCCAATGCAGTATTAATTGTGAAACATTATTCAATCATATCAAAAATATTTTTGATCATATTCAGTCCCGCATTTATACACATCTTTCAACCTTAGTAGAGCAAGGGACACGCATGCAATTCCACCTTGCCCAAACCAATCCAATAATCTGCAGGAGGTGAATTCAGGTTCATCGAGAAATTCCTTCAATCCCCTAAAAAGAGTCCTAAGGAGAGAGGGTGGACTCCTTAGGGCACCAAGGGGTTTTAAAAGGGTTATAATTTGATTGTACTCAAAGATGGTTGCACAATCGCACCTGGTAACAAAGCCCTGTCTGGTGTCCTTTGATTGAACTTTTTTCTGACCCAATCCTCCAACTCTGCCTGAAGTCTGTCCCATTGTTCACGATAAACTATGCAAACAGAGATTGAGGGGACATCCCGGGTAGAAAAACTATCTATTAGAGGGTAGACTGAATCCTGACCAAGTGTACTGAAGCACTCCTGATGTAACATGAACAATTTGTCTGATTTGTCATCCAGGATATGTTGTGATTTGGTGAAGTGGAAAATGGCTCATCATTAGACCATACCCAGGGGAGCCAAAAATTACTGACAAGATGACCAGTGGCCCACCATATATGTTGAGTGACATGACAGGCACATTGCTCCCTGGCATGTAGTTGTTTGGGCATGTAGTTGTTTGGACCAGGAGAGATAGCAGCCATCAGTTTAATTGAATGTGCAATGCAAGTGCAAATGGCATTCGATTGTAAGACATATTTGCCAGAAAACGGCGGAAGACTTGAACCACACTCCACTCACCAAGTACTCTCATACTGCAGTAATGGAATGTTTGGCACAAAAAAGAAAGGAAAGTGTGCCAGACTAAGTGCCTAAGTTTAAGTGGATCGTTGAACAGGTCACGAAAATAACTAAACATTCAAAAATGTCCTATATAGGCAGACAAATTTTACTTCCATATAATTTAATCACAAGCCAGACGAACAACAAAAGTAACCATTTCCATTCCAGTTGCAGCATCTTAAAAAAAAGACTACAGCAGTGTTGTATGGTCTGCTGACTTCCATTTTTTAATTCCAGTTACCAAGAACAGAAGTCACACGACACAGCCCTACTGACAGACAGTTCCTGCAAAATGCAGAAGAGAAGATTTCGCTTGAAGTAGACTCCGTCTCCACTACCACCTGCAGAAAAAAAGATGGAAAGATAGATCCTTGGTGCAATTACACAGGCCTACAGGAAGAATATAGATGGATGGATTTCACTCTCTGTGCAAGAGCTGGATGGATTTAGACAGCCTCATGGACAGCATCTCAGTGGCAGGACTTTCATCATTACCTCACCAGATATTCCCCGGGAGCCTTATTGAGGATGTTGAAATGTTTCCTGTTCATAGTAGGGAATTTCCTTTCTGAGAAAATGAGTCAGAAGGAAGGCGATACAGGGACACTTTGCATATTTATGATGACATTCAGGTGTATGTCCACAGTAGGAATGTTTCATTCCAGCTCATCAGCAGCCACTTTCTTTCAAGTGCACAGCTGTAAATCTGGGACAGACCAGCACCAGCGACCTGTTGCACCAAAAGTAGCAAGCAAAATTAATCATTGTGACGGTAAATCAGCATCTATCCCTGGATAATGGGTAGGTATCATCCCATGCTCCCAAGTCAAACGAACAAGAAAAACGTCTAAAAATGAACTCCTTCACTTGTGCTATTGAGAGTGATGATTGTCTTGGTCATGTCTCCTGAATGCAGGTGCACAGTTCAACACCAAAAAAACACCCAGGTTGCTGGGAGCTACTGAATCTTATCGCACCAGCACGATCATGATAGTGCATAAATTACGCCAGGATGAATGGACCTGATGTAAGATTGGAATCATTTTGTAAACTTGTTACTATTCATCTCACCGACACTAGACCATCCAACTTCAAATAAGAGTGCCAGTTTCTGAAGTGGTAAAGCGATAAATGCGTTAAATTCAGATTTCTGTCCATTGGAGATGTGCCACGAAGATAATGGCTGACAAGATGAATTTACCACGAGCATGATAATGTACAATGGTACTTGGACGAGGTATAAAGAATAAGAGGCAACCTCAGCACATCCGAGTGTAAATGCATTCAATCATTTCAGCCAAACCGTCACCAGGAAAATTCCTTTAGTTTGTTACCAATGTGATGCATAGTACAACATGTACTATGTTCTCATTTGTCATAGGTTCTGTGAGTGATTAGCTTATGTGTGTCACAAACTTAGAAGTCTTTCTACAGACACAATGGAACCATATCACAGGCACATGAATCTAATATGAAAGAAAGAAAATTCTGTGGCCAAGAGACATCAGATCATTGATCATTCTGAAGCAAATCTTAGATGTATCAAATTTCCCAACCTACAAAGTCAAACTGACTGCCCCATCCCGAAATAGGCTGACAATGGACATCAGGAGAGGCATACGGTCCCAAATCTAATCTGGTAACTGAACACATGTAAATCAGATCAAACCACAATGAGAAGGGACAATAAGAGCCCTCCCTTTTTGGATGTTCCTGTTGACTGGGGGGTTACTGAATGTAACCATCATGTTGTGGCACAAATCGTGACATCCCACAAGACACCCCATGGATATTTAACATAATCGAACATCAGTCCTTTTATTGGCTCATCTCACTTTAGAGCGGTTATAGAAGATTGTGGCTCCACAATTTGTCTGCTTCAATGATGAGGGCTAGTCACGAAATCTCCAAAGAGAAGATAACTGTTGCATTTTGGTGTCAGAATCTTCTGGACAATGTACTGACAAACTCCTGCAATTATTGCAAAACTACAGTTTGATTAGCTCTTGTCCACCTGAAACCAAGTGATAAGAAAAGGGTCTTTCTTTTGATACCCTAATACAGGGCATCAGACAGGAAGATGTCACCAAGTGTCCAGTTAGAATCAATAAGGGCCAAATTAGGAAAGCAGCAGAAAGAAAGAAGATCGAGCCATCAGTGACCAATATAGAAAGAGGGACTCATCTTCTTTTACAGGCTGAAGATGATGACAGATGTCGTGAAAAATTACAAAGCACATGCAGTGGTTATGTTGACGAGGGTTTAAGATGGGTATCTTTAGACCGGGCGCCTTTGGAATGTTATCCTAGTGCATCATCTAATTATTCAAGGAGAGTAAGCACGAAGCAAAAACGCTGACCCATGTCGTTGTTCATCAGAATTCATTCTGAGACAACCAGATTGTGAATAATGTAGTTATTCAGCAATAAACATCTAAGATGCAGAGCATTTTGCTACATACTTCACAAGTATCTCTGGCAGAAACTGCTAAAGGCAAAGTATTATGTTATCAGTTCTATGCAAAAACTGACACTGCCATATTGTAACAAATACGAAAGACATCACCATATTGTAAGAATGGTCAAGTGAAAAATGATAGTTAACTATACACATAATGAAAATGCTATGAATTGGCCAACAAATCAAGTCACTAAAATGACGAATGATGAAAGAAGTGATGATAGAAAATAAAGAAAAGAAAAAAAGGAAAGCGCCCATGGCAACACAGGACCAGAGGGGCCATGGGAACAGCATCCAACTGCATTCAGGCATTCAGCCTCTTCTCCTGCGATCTTCTTTCATCAAATAAATGATGAGGAGAAGCAAAGAAATCTGCTTTTCTTCTCAACAGGGATTGTATTCGACAAAGCAACAACAGGCAGCATTACTTCAATCATTCAGACTTGGAAAAAAGATAATAAATGGATTTGAAATATTTAAATCTGTGAATGTCAGATCTGCAGAACAGTCCAGCATCAAGGAATGTGAGCTACTGCTAACCCAGTTTCCCAACAAAATATACACTTTGTCTTCTAAAGAACATGAAAGAAAAACTACAAAAAACAAACTAAAGCCATGATTTTTTCCCACAGAACACAAAATCAGGGATCAAAGTGTGTGGTTTTCAATTCATATCTTGCTTTTCTGGTCCACACAGCAGGAACTGAAATCCTATTTGGTACTTGTGAAGCAGCTATACCTATGATATCTCTTGGGAACAAACCAAAACATTTATTCTCAGATGCGAAATTTGCCAAGACTTGAGCAAGCAATAAGAAAGAGGCAAGCAATCACATGCACAAGCACTCTATTTTTGCATTTCAATTCTTTCTTGGCAAATATCTGTATCAGCTCATCAAAATAGGAAATGACTGATGAAATGCTTTCACGTTGCTGAAGGCAAGAAAGGAATGGACGACTTGTAAAGAATAGTCGGAGCTGAGAAGAGATGGAGGGTCCTTCTCCTTGACTGGTCCATTACTGCTGACCATGAGATGTCAAGTTAAGAGGTGATGCCATGGTCAGGATATGCCGAGAGCCTCAAGCTTTCAAAAGTCTGGTCCAAATCTCTTTCAAGGATCTCATTTCATGGGACCATGTCGGTGTCCATCTGATATGGTCAGTTCAGACCTCCCCAGTAGTGGACATTGTCCACTGTAACTGAATAATGCCACAGGTGCATGCTTTATTCAAAATATGGGAAAATCTTTCCTCTCATTGTCTGCTGACTGGTCCAGCACCGCAGGGAAATACCAGTGCCAGATCAGAGAATCAAGATCCTTAGATCTCATTATTGCGCTGAAAAACATAGGCCACAGAAGTTGATTTCCAAGTTGTGGAAAACAGTGTTCTCCGCATGGGTTTTTGGTAGGGTGGCCCACCCTACCTTGCATTTTACCGCCCTACCTTAGAAGTAGCCACCCTACCTTGCAGCCCAATTTTGTAATGTAATGGTTTTCTATTACACCCCCTACCTTAAATTGGTGACCACCCTATCTTAATTTGCAAAGTAATGGGAAATCCTGGAATTTCAAGGGTACCACCCCGTACCTTAGAAAATCACACTGAAACAACAAACAAAGCAGCAAGACTCGGAACAAACAGAAACCAATCAAGGAAGTTCCAGCAGTGAACCTCCCATATTTTCCCTTTGACTAATTAGACAATTACCAAACACAACTAAACCCATCTAATGAGCATGTATTTCTACCACACCACATCCCAGACATCGAACAACACCTGTATAGCATGAGCTCAGGTATTGCACCTTTTTTTTCTCGTTAAAGTTCACTTAATTACTAGAGCAGGTGTAAATCTGTTGGTAAGAACTTATTTTGCTAGAAATATCAGAAATATCACAGAATCTGTGATATATTTCTGGTATTAATATCAAAGTAATGGCTTGGCATATCGGCCCCACTTACACATCATCAACAGGTAAATGAGCCTGGTAGATTGAAATGAAGCATGCAATCCAGGTGAGAACGTGGCACACGACCTTCAGCCTTTGAAATGTGGGCCAAGACCCCAAACCTGGCAGAGTACGCCACCCATCTGCTTGTTATTCTAACACGAACACCTTTGAAATAGTATTCTCACCAACAGCACTTCAGAAGTGTGCCCACCCAGTGCCACAAAATGCATCACGATGTACGCTGTTCATGTCCATGGCAAGGTGGTAGTTTCAGCTGATAAATGTACATAAACAAGCCATGTATTCTGTTGAACCTAAAAATTCCCAAGCTCCGAATTTCGATTTCGTGTGTTCATACGCCACACTTATCACCCCTTGAACGCTCTTGACAACTCCATCAGACCTACTTCAAAAGTCCTTATGGCAAGTTTATTAAACCAGTCTCATGATACTATTTGTATTTCACATACCCGATGGATGACGTGCTCCTCCACGAGCAGAACTCGCGGTATCGCGTTGACTAATGATTTTTTTAAACGTCAAATGACTGTGCTACGGAGTGCTCATGTTGAAAAGTCGGATGCGTACAGTATTCCTGTATTTCAGAACTTCGAAAGAACTGTTTCCTGCTTTGGACATTTATCCTTTCAGACTATGGTTTGAATGATGGAGGGGCAAAAGCTTCAGCAACAAATGACACCAAAGACATCACCAGTTTTGTTATGGGAGTGGCTGTGACGCCCCAAGTGCTGCATAAGTTTGGCAGTTGGAACAATTTTTTTGAATTAAACGACTGATCACTGAAACAAAAGAAAATCAATTTGACTGCATCTGACAAAAGAAACAAGAATCATGTGACAAGCAGTCAAAGTTCATGCAGTGAACACAACGGAAGAGGTCAACTACTGCATAATTTTTGTTTCAAATTTCGCATTCTGATAGTCAACAAGGTTTGAAGGATTACGTTTTCAGATTCACATCTTCACCGGCAGATACCATTGGTCGTAGTGACATGAGAAGGACACTACACAATATAGCACGTGCAAGGATGGGCCGAATTCAAAAGAGCACTAAATTAATTTGGAGAAAAACACAATGAAAATGGAGTAGTGAGAACACGCCGCCAGGCGGGTCATGAACAACCAAGATTTCATTACAAACTTGGAAAAATAGCCAGACGTAGGTGGCAGAAATTCAATGAACTCCCCATGTTGCTGTTTTTTTCAAACATTGGGAAAGCTGACCCTGAAGATCCAGACCTTCTCACTATTATTGACCATAGGCCATCTATTTTTTGAAAAATCACAGTGATTTTGTTTTCTATGCAATTTCCAACAATACGGAAGAAGTAAACAATCTGACATTGAGCGTGCAAGAAGATTGATGGATGGCGTTAGGCATATGCTTAGAGCATTTCATTCATTCCTGCTATTGTATTCTTTTGTAAATAACGAAATTAAGTCTGAAATATGGGAGCCAATTCATGTCAGAACTTCATAAAGTGTTCAGTAATGCGCGAAGGAAATGTTTCATCCCTTCATATCACAAAAGGGACAGACGCCACATTAATATACCACCAGTTAGAAGAATGTGATAAGAAAATGGCCACTCGTCTTCTCTAACTTGGACGTTGGTCCTGAAAAGACATGCAGAGATTGTGTGGGCATGACGAAGAACCCTGGATGCACCTGGACTGACCTCAAGGTCCTGGGAAAAGTTCATGTCATCATGATTTTTTCAATCAGGGCTGTTGACCGATTGTTCAGAGAAATGTATGATCGCAAGCCTGGCACAAGACTCCTGAAGAAGCCATTTTGCAACTCACAAAGCATTTTCTGACAGAGAATCTTGGGACCCAAACATTTTTTGTTTCTCATGTTCCAGTTTAAGAAGGGAACTCTGATGAACTTAGGAATCTCTTGATATCATCATGTGATTGACCATTATGCAAAACTTTTCATGAAGGTGGTCCCATGACAAGCCAAGATGATGGATATTTGGTCTTTGACACCTTTGTCAATCCAAGGCAAAGAAAACAATTCTGATGAATAAAATTCACATTTATTTTGAGGAGAAATTAGGAAGTAAACATGTTGTACAAATTTCCCTTCCTTCAATGGTGAGTACATGGAACCATAGCCCTTATAACAACAAGTCAACTTGTGAAAATAGGTAGTATGTAAACATTGAAACGTTTCAAAAGAAACGGGCCAAATGAAACGACCCAAAAAACATGCTAAATCTGAAGTTACATGGCAGAAACGGTGTAATTTTGTTATTTCCAATTAATTTTTGGCATAATAGCATTAAAATCTCTCAAAACACACGTCTCCCGTTCAAAACACACGTGTTGTTATTGTTTACATGACACCATGCTTCCCTTCATTCAGTGTTCAAGGTCTCCGTCCCAAATATGGAAGTCGTCGCTTCAGAAATTCTCTATGCGATTATTAATACATTTTATCATATACTTTCTCTATATGTCACTCGCCATGGTTATTTTCTGTGAGGAATTTGTGTGAGGCCTCAAAACGTCTTCAAAAATATATCGTTTTTGATATTAGGCAAAGTTTGTAACACAATGTGCATGCGAGTTGTGAATTGATAATAAGCTAGGAGCATTCCAACCAATTAGCGTACTCCGATCATTCCATTATGAGGGGTGCGAGGTTGGCGAGAGGAAAATGTGACATCGTTCCCCGCAGTGTAGCCTAAATCTGGCTAAGAAATCGCAGAAAAAGCTAAAATGATGATAAACATCATGAAGGCATCGGGTATGTACATTCCTCCATTCATACAATGTAAAATAAAATAGGTTTTTGGTATTTTTCTTATGATTTTTCGTATTTTTAAAAATATTTTGGGTCGTTTCATTTGGCTCGTTTCTTTTGAAACGTTTCAATGTTTACATACTACCGTGAAAATAGGGTAATTCTACCCACACTAAAAGGGCAGAAATCTCCCATTTCAATATTATCCCATCCTATTATTTCACCTTTTCCTTCTACTAACAAGAAATATCCAACAAACTTTTGTCTATGTATTCATACTGCTATGCATAGTGCTAATTCATACTAATGGGCCATGGCGCTCTACGCTAATGTGCTCATAGGACAACTTGTTTTCAAATCACGGCAAAATAATGTGTTTGCTCTTTCAGTATTCAGCCTGCGGGATGTTGTTCCATGGCTTTCAGAATGATGTGTCTGGACGGACACATTAGGTGGACCATGTTATCATCAGGGCTTTACAAATTCCCCTCACTCCTATTATATCTCTGTATGAAGAATTCTCAATGTGACTTAAATGCAGGTGCCAAATGCAGATTAGATGGAGGGATGGTACTAATGAAATTGCATACCTATGCAGGGTTCTCCACAGGGTTTGAAACAGACCGGGCGCTGGTGATGTCAGACGGTTAATGATATCGGAAGCCACTGCTGCATACGCGTCCTCAGGGGGGTCTGGGCCTCGCCCAGAAAAATTCGAAATCTAGAAGCCCTGAAATGCGATTTCCCAGCATTTCTGAACGCAAATCTAGCTCCTGTCGGTGCTTGCAAAACCTCAGTGTTATGCAAAGTGAATAATTTTGACTGGGCGGCAATTTTTTTTTACCGGGCGGCAGATTTTTAGACCAGGCGCTGAGATCAATCCTGTGTTTTAGAATGGGCGCCGCGCCCGTTCTGTTACACTAGTGGAGAATCCTGCTATGAGTATATTTAAAAGTGGGAATGCCTGTTTAGGATGGACAGTCTCATCCTGAAACCCAAGCAATTATCGATTGTAGTATGCATTTTGTTCATTGGTTATTCCAGAGATTGAAGTTCAGTTTCACTGCATGCACTGAGCACCGCTTCCATGGCTTTTCCTTTGATGGTGCCCAGTATTTTTTGTGGGAAAAGTGATTATGAATGGTTGACGTTCCACTGATCCCATAAAGTCATTGACACCTTTATCATACTACAGTAGGCCTACAACAACGTGTTTGAACGAGGAATGATATTCTCACGCCCGTAATCCACTTCGGATCATCATTCATGAATCAACGTGATAAATCACAAAAGGGCCTTTTGAACAAGTGACACAAGAAGCCCTACGCTACCAAATTATCAAGATATCTCTTCACTGCTTGTCAGATTTGTCAAAATTACACGAGGGGCGGATATAAAATGTCGGAGAGAAAAAAGGCCAATTCAAATGTCAGACTTTATAAGGCCAACAAAGATTGGTGTACACTCATTAATTATGAAAATGTCAAACCTTTTCATCCTGGTCATACGTGCACCAATGCATTTCCTTGTGAAGATAACAGTAAATAATATGAAAGAACATACATTACTGGTGTAGCGTGTAAAATCAACCATCTGGATCGCGTGTTAGAGATATTGTCCAGTGGTTCACTTTAGAATGGTTTCAGCAAATCCCATGCCATTACGGATGGCCCGAAGATTACCAAATGACTAAAGGACCTGATCAATGGCATATTTTGATGCAATATCAATAAAATTCCTGAAATGTATTCATTTTGCATGATAGGGGAATACTGATATGTGCAAAATCAAGAACCATGATAATGGTAATCATGTGACCACCAATATGTGAAAATATATGGGGGAGATTCACATGGGAAGAAAAGTGCAATGGTGGCATATTAGCTGCTTCCCACAGTAGAGTGAGTTGATTTGATTTGATGTTATGACCACCATGAAAAAGATTTGTGAATTCTGGTTTCTGTTAGTTTCATCTCAAAATTATGGCTGCACAAAATTCATTACAGTTTCTCAAATAGCAAAAAGCCTTTATCCATGCAAATATCACTCTGAACCAGTTGTAGCATGCTACTGAACATTTGTGCATTTCTTACTCCACAATACAATCCATTGGCAAAGGTGCCAATGTTTTTGGAGTAATTTCCCAGAAAAAAACACAGTATGCCCCTTCCAATAACCGTCTGCTACTTCTCTGATTGGTAAACAATAACACAGTCAATACAGGGTGGAATTATCAACAGGAAAGAATGTGTTGGGCGGTATTGGTTGAGTTGCAACTGCAACTCCTATGAAAACAGAAATACCTGGGAAAACATCGCATGGTTGTCAAATTATACAAGAATCTGATCAAGAAACATGAAACTGTCAGAAATATTTATTCACCCTTAGTATGCCAAATACTGTGTACTGTCTTCACAGGAATACACGTTTAAGTCTGTCAGTTTAGGTTGAGACAGATATCACCAACAGATCCAGAAGCAATCTGACCCCAGAGAATTTTCCCATGGCAAATGAAAAGGGAATTATTCAATCAGAATATGGGTACCAGCTCTCCATAAACATACTCACCAGTCTATGAAAATATTGTACATTTCTTGAAGCTACTTGAAGGTCAAAGGAAACATCTCAGGTCATGTGACAGGGTATCACAGAGCAGACCTCTGTGGACCTCAGGGAGTAAGGAATTAACTAGAGGAGGTTTCACACCTGAACTGGTCAGCAGAGTTCAAAGTTACATTGACAGACACTCACTCCTCAAATTATTTTAACATTCCTCCAATGTTTTTCCTTGAAAATGAAATTACCCTTGAAAAGAAACTTTTAACAGCACCTGGGTCTGGACTAATGGAGTTGACCAGTGGTGACCTTTACAGAAAGTGGACAATGGCTCATCTCATGCTAGCTAGCCTGCTTACAGGTAATAGCCTATTGTATTACAAGGTTCATTAGCATTTACCTGTCCTATTAAGTAGTCAACAAGCCATGAAGGCCATGGTCTGTGGCAAGATCATCTGACATGTCTGAGCTCATAATTAGGAAAGCATGCAAAAAATTTTGAAGGCTGTTGGGTTTATTTTAGTAGTAAATGTCCAGTCACAAAGTATCCAAAAGATTACTGAACACATGCCTCCTGTAAGAACCCACTAATATCATTTTACTACACAAATTATGGAACATTTGTTCAGTCATGTGCTGGCTGACTTGAGAACTTGAAATCATTACCATTCAAAATCCTTTTCTGAAGACCCCGGGGTAAAGATACTTTTCAATTCTAGCATATTATCGCAAATCTCTACTTCGATTTGTCACCCTGAGACTACCTTGAATAAGCATCTCTCCTACCCATAACCCCATCCACCAAAAAGGTGCAAAATTCCCATATTGTCCATATCATAAAGATAATGGGTACTTAAGGGCATTTCAACGAGGTTGACAGTGGCACCAGAAAATCGCAGTTTCATTAAACTGTGCATTCTGCAGCAAACAAATACATCACAATACCATAATAGTTTGTCAGTTACGAAGCATGCAGCCCAGCCCACGCTATCGTCTACCAAAAAGAAAAAAAACGTGTGTACTACAGGAATGTTTTGTGATTTTGTTGAGCATGAATGGATTTTGAGAAATTCTCCCACGGACTTTCCTCAGAGACGTCATCCTAAGATTTGGATCGAGAACAACCTCTATGACCTATAGAAAAAGTTGTTGGCTTTTTGCAAATGATAGATAGGATTTACAACAAAACAGTCATGCACACCTATCCAAATCCCACAAGATGTTTTTCTGCCAAGTTCTTGGAATTCAATTTTGGGGGCATCGGAACTTTTCCACTGAATGTAAGAAGAGCTTCCTCAATGTTGCATTCATGTGCAATATACATGTATGTACATGTTGGGCCTACTCTTTCTCCCACACTAACATAGGCCCTATTTTAAATGTACATATACAGCCTTCATGATGGTACTGTAGGCCTAATCCAGACAGGCAGATCAGTAGGGCTGCATTCGTTGCCAGTAGCCTCTGCAAGAGCAGTTGTTTTTCTCACCTACACCAGTGTGTGAGTATGAGTGTGACACCAAAATTCTGGGCATGATTCCATTCTCTGACACTGACCATCATATCAACATAACAGGTTCTCTCCATTCAATAGTGAATTTATACCTCTCAACCGATGACAAGTTTTTGAGGCTGAATGGACAAAAGAATTGATAATTTCATATCCGCCTATCCTTTATTTGAAATTAGGTCAGATTGGTTCTCATGGTAGTATGAAGTATGGATATATAAAGGTTTTGTCGCCAAGAGGAATGTCTCCAGTGTCTTCACCTGAGACCTGTTGCTATTACAAACAGATCCTTTCTTCTCATTTCTGAAGGTATTCAAAGTGACTGAGAGTGTAATTGTCAGGGAAACCAACAGCAAGAATTTGTATGAAAAAATACTTCATGAATATTTTATGGTACAGCGCCCAAAGAAAATTGGAAGAGGATGATACTGGAAATGTCAGGAATGAGCAGCCCAAACTGTCACACCGACAAAATACTGATGTCCCTTCCGATTTTTCAAGTAGGCCCTCATGTACCAGCGTGATCAACGTGATGGGTTAAATATCTGCCAACACCAATCTGCAATTTAAGTGTTAATAACCCAATCACATCCCCCTTCTGTATTCCTGATGCTGGTGAACGTGTCTATGACAACATCATTAGCAATCAAAATCAATCAACGATCATTATCCCATTCCAATGCACAGAACATGCGGCCCATGTCAGAGGTTTCATGGTTTTTATAGGAAGGGTGAGGATGTGTTTGACGATAAGCATGAGATGATGATGTTGATGTTCCTGAAAGTAAAAGGATGCGAGATAGTAGGCCTAATCACTTCCCCGTGGCTTCCATCATGAAAGCACAAGGTTCAACAAATCAGAACCAACTCAACAGGAACCCTTGAACTAAATACAGTTTAAGGCCTACTGGCTGGAGAGCTCACAGAAAATTTGCCAGACATAGGACTATGTTGACACAAGTCCATCAAGCACTTGCTACAAAAGTTTTATGAACAAGTTTGAGCATGCCCGACATCAAGTCCAACGATACGTCAAGACTTCATATAGCACGCCCTCTACGCAAGTATTACCGGTAATGATCACATCCAAAAAGTGCCCACTTAACACAGTTTGTTCACAGATGAGAAGCAGGCCTATAATATCAGTGGTGAGTCGGCCCATCTACAATCTGCGACAGTGCACAAGACAAATCTTTCCCGCCAAGTGACCTATGGCATTCTTTTCTACATGTAGGACAAGCTCACATTTGGCACAGCGGAGACCTAGTTTTTTAAAACTGTATCCTGCCATGGGGTATCATGTCCAAATTCAAGGGGCACACTTTGCTTTATGTATTTTCCACGCATATAATACTATGTCTTTTGTTTGTTTATGGTTAACATTAACAACAAATATCTCTAATAATGCCAGCAATTTTGATTCCGATTTATTAGGCCTGAACAAGTGTGGCTTGGCAATATTCCAAGAAGATCCACCTTTTTAACCAAATTGTGGGCACAGTTGTGAGTGTCTTCCCCGAAAAGCTTTGCACTTGCTCACCCCAACTATACGACCACAGACCACAATTTTATAAGACAGTAATGGATAGGCAAACAGCTGTATACCACCGAATGAACGAGATATCAATGCCTTATGAAAAAATTGATGATTACTCTCACCTTGCATGTCATGAGGATTGGGAGATTCGTACGAATGCCGCTCCAACACATAGTCTATCGATATTGTCCCTATTATTTTTGAATTAGCAGCCTCAATAAATAGTATTAAACTTTTCTGTCTTGAATCCTCACAAAATTCCTCAATGGCTGGCTCACCAGTCCCATTTAAAACAGTCAGATGTGCTAACTTTTCTGGCTCCTCCACAGATATCTTAGCGGCAGTTTCGATGGCATTGACTTTAAAACAGGCCCTGAATGCACTCGGTATGGATCGGATATGAAAATCAAGGCGGATTGCACCTTGGAGTCCCTTCCAGATGATCTTTCCTTCATCACAACTGACAGGCACATTCTGTATTCCTTTTTCATCATCTGTGCCAGCAAATCTGGAAAGACAAAAAAAAAAACGTTGGAGTAAAGGAGCAAAATGCTGAGACTGGTGTTGAAAAATACCAATAATGATCAACAGGGTTTAATTGTTCAGGAGACAAACATCACCAATTTGCAGATTCTTCCCAACACGTGAATGGGACATTTCGGGTTGGTGTTACATGAATTTCTCCAAATGAAGATGACCACTCAAAACTTCCTATTTTAAGCCATGAAAGGATGAACTTGTGTTTTGCTAATCGTGGCCATCTGTCCATTTGTGCGAACAGTTGATAGCCATTGTTCGATGAAAGCAGGGGCAAGGGTACACAGCATGGTTCTGAGGACATCCAGACAACTGCTGACGGTGGAGGGCTATAGAAGGAGCTGAAAATTGTCTGTTGGTAGGTTTAGTTCTAACCTGTAGTGTTTCTTCAATACAGGATTTTCAACTGATGGCAATATACTACATGTACATGTACACACCATCATGAAGTAGAAATGACTGGCATAGTAATGGCCAATTGGCTGAAGTTATAAGGGAAGTAACTGATTGATGACCAAACCAAAATTATGCCAACAATCAAAGCAAAACCATCATATAATTTTATGTAGATTACATATCCACAGCCTACAAATATCATGTCATACACTGTTTGATAAACCTTTCATAATTACTTAAAATGGTGACAGGCTCATCAATTTGATCTATTAAATCTAATTCAAGTAATATTTTCCTTCACTTAGCACAGAAAAGGTCATGAAGTGATGAAGAAAGATAATGACCCATGAAACACAAAGCATTTCATATGTTATTATCATTCTTTCATTTAAACAAGAAAATTCCATAATGATTCTACACCTAGGTGACCAATGAATTTAAAAATGCATTGAAATGTGAAATGTTGAAACGACTAATTGCCTTCAATTATCACTGGTTGTATGAGTGGCACATGTCAGGCACACTTGTTGAGGCTGTAACCCATGACATGCTTGGGACACCAAAATGAACAAGTAATTGTGATGTGGTGCATCACTAAATATTACAACTTGTTATCACAATGGCCTTCAGCCCAATTAACCAAATGAAATTAACTGCCTTTCAAAAACCTACACTGCCTTTTCATGATTTGAGCTATTTCGCCTTTGGCAATAAAATATCATTAGCTATTGCATGTATGCTTTCATTGGTGTCTGAAAAACCACGATACCCAAACTCAATTTGGAGCGTTGCAAAGCCGACTAGGCCTATGATGAGGACTTTTTTCGAATAATCATGTGATAGCTTTTAATAGGCCTTTATACCATGCAAAGATTAAATTACTAATGGTTCAACAATCCGTCCTCAGCCTAAATAAAATGTCTTGTGACATTGTGGAATTTTGACCACATCATTGTACCAAGGCAAGATGTTTCCTATCTAATAAGGTCACAGCAATTACATCATAAGATTCAATTTCCTAATATTTTGGCTTGAGCGCAGTAACAAACAATTTCCACAAGTAAGTTCTTCCACTTGTCATAAAATTTTTCATACTGCACTTGTGCAATCTTATCTGGCACGAGACATAAGATGGGCAGGACTGACTGTAGACATCCTGCTCAAAACAATGTTGTGTACAGGAAAAAATGCAACCTGAGCCCCACAAGTAGCTATTCATGTCTACTTTGTATAGCAACTCACCACTTGTGCACCATAATACCATAAATAAGTTACAAAGGAGAATATGACCCACTTTCATCTAGTGTTTACTTGTCCCCTCATCCAAAATGCCATCAGAATGCCGATGAGAACCAAACATGGCATATCATACACTCACATAAAATGAAAACACTGGGGACTCCAGGTCATTTAAATGCCAGTTCAATACCCCACCTCTTAGATGATACTTGACGGGTTGAGTCACTGGGTTCCCAGAGATGAAAGGTGAAAAAAATTCAAAATTTTGTTAAAAACAGTGGCACGCATCCAGCTAAAGGACAATACAGTCAAGATGATTTTTTCGTCATGATATCAAACTGAATACTGAAGTACGTGCAATCTTATCTGGCACCCTCCTGGGGAGGGTGGAAAATTCATCACCCCAAATCATGGTGATTGAACTAAGGCAATCATTACTGTTGATATTAGCCTACATAACATTTCATAAGCAATATCATCTGATATGACAAAGTAGAGGATCTTTCTTATCATCTTGGCTGCCTTCAGCACTTAGATAACTAAATACACACAACTAA
The DNA here is from genome assembly GCA_002633025.1 of Notospermus geniculatus. NCBI lineage: Eukaryota > Metazoa > Nemertea > Pilidiophora > Heteronemertea > Lineidae > Notospermus > Notospermus geniculatus. Next base: position 358,681 of record NMRB01000042.1, read on the forward strand.
CATGTGAGATCAAACAGACTGGGCCCGGTTGTTCGAAACTCACGACAGCGCTATCTTGGTGTTAGCGCTATCTTGATGTTAAATGACGTAAAAGAACAATGGATTTTTACGTCATCTAACATGAAGATAGCGCTAACACCAAGATAGCGCTGTCGTGACCGGGCCCTGACCTAAATCAACCTGTGAGATCAAACAGACTGACCTAAATAAACAAAATTATGATTGGTGTCCAGCAGAGATGTGTCACAAACTATCAGGTCAACACATTGTGTCAAGAGTCACCCATAGTTGACATAAGATTTAGCCTGGAAGCAAACTAACACTATCCTACAAATGCAGACAGAGTTGTGCAGGGGAAAGTCAACATTCCCACAAAAAAGGTTTACACAAGATCTGGTGGTCGTCAAAACGCATTGTAGGTTTACAATTCAGTGATGATAAGGGGGTTAATGCAGTACCATGGTTTTGGGATTTTCTTTTTTTCCGTTATTAGTCCTGAAGTCAGAAATGTTGGGAAAAGGCCATGAAATAGGATACTTTGACAGAATACAAGGATGTTTGCCGTATCTGTAGTGATCTCATTACCTTCCTATATTATGAGAGATTTTACTTTTCAGCGTTTATATGGTCTCATCATTCTCTCATCATCATTCTCTCAACTTTCACAGATTCCTCATTATGAATGCCAGGAGGTGTGCCTTCCTGACTAAAACTTTTTCCCTTGAAGCATCAACCTGCCACTTTTAAATCACTAATCATGCTAATGACAATCCAAGATGATCATGCAGGCACCAGCACAGGGACTTGAGGCATGCATGGCAGGGGTGGTGGGTGTTTCCGAGGTCCAAAAGCACCCACGGACAGTGTCCTGACCCCCGGGGTAAAATACCCCAGAANGCATGCCTCAAGTCCCTGTGGGCACCAGGGTCCTATGGCCATTTTGTCACAGTTGGTAATACAGGCATGACTAAAACTGGAAAACCAAAGAACATGAAGAAGACAAGTTGTAGTAAAGTATACTGATAACGACACTTTATGCTGTGTTGTGTATATGACAGGTCCCACAGGAAATGTAATGACTGAAAACGGAACACCCACCATGGCCATGCAGCATGCTGCTGCCTCAGATCAAGATGGCAAGATGACGTTACTGAGTGCAGTAACTATGGCAACAAATCGGCGGACTAAAACAATGTTTTCTCATAGAAATGATGGGAAAACTTACTGAAGAGTTCTACTGCACAGTCTTGAATTGGTTTGGGTATCCACATTAGCACACAGCAATAAAATCACAAATAAAATCCCACGAAGTGAAATCCACAAGTCATAAGTATTCCACCGAACGGGTCCATTCGATGAGACAAATCCTAAAGATTCCATCACTGGAATAATCATGATCCACGCATGGCATGTAGCATAATCCGTATCAAAAGAGAGGATGAGTCTTTTCCACACTTTTCAGTCATCCTCCTCCCATCCTTCAATCCCTGAAGTGCTCCAAGACAACACCACTGACTGAATGATGATTTAAAGTACCGTGCAGTACCTCGTCGACGGATTGTCACATGCGGTATACCAACCTCGTGCCCTGGCTACTTTCGGAATGGAGCGCGCCATATATACCGCACACAAGAATTTCACATGGGAACAAGGTAAGGGGATTCCAGACTTGGACGAGTTCATTTTGTTTATAGGGTGAGAGCTGCTGGTGATTGTGCGATGCATTGGAGGCCCTTAAATAATATTGTGGGAATTTTTTCCGTTGTAATGTAGTATTTTAGAGCATAACACTTGAAAATCTTTTGAAATATCATCATGTTATATTAGAGTCTACCGCGACTGCCATTCTCGTTTACCTGTAACCCCTAAATGAAAAGTGAGAGCTACCATGAGATTAAACTGATCCTCTGTCCTCTACCTGTTCCGCTAGTACGAATGGAGAGTCCAGAGAGCAGAAAACCAGGCTACTGTGAGATCACATGACCGTCCAAAATGGCGGCGCCCATGAATTGGAAACTGAAGTGATGTTTTCTGCAACTGACTATTTTACGGTTAATTCCACTGCACTGTCACCCTATTTAACATAACATATTTTAATGGTCGATGTGGTAAGACTTTCTAATGTCATCCATTGAGGTGGGACTGATGTCAAATACTGAAATAGAGTAGCTACGTAGGAGGCCTAGGCCCTAGGCCCTAGGCCTTCTTGGTTTCACAATCATGAATCAGCATCAATCAACGTCCCATCGATCGACGAAAGAATATCCCACTACAAAGTACAATCCATTCCTTCCACCTGTGACATCATGACACACCCGTCACAGGCCTATCCCTTCACTCAGACTTGTTGGTCAGCCTTTACTGTGGCATGTTAGTCTTTCATCACATTCTGACAAAAGTATGAATATCCAAATCCAGCATTGCTCTCTGTGCCCTGTCTATCGAGTCTTCTATTTCATTGATTTCAGTCGGTTGTCACACCTGTGTATAATGGTGAGAAATGGTTAAATGAATGTTTGCAGTCCATATTGGATCAGGATTTTGAAGGAAACATTGAAGTTTCAATTTTTGATGATGCAAGTACGGTAAGAAGTATATTGTATTCTCTGAAGAATCGATTGATTTCAATTTTGCATTGAGAGCCATCTTAGCAGAATGGATCTATCAAGGCCAGTTCAAGTGCAGTTTGATTGTGTTCCTCTTTTTGTTGGGTCCAGGGTGATGAGGGCATTGCTCATGTATTTTCATTTTCAGGATAAAACTGCTGAAATTCTGCAGGAATGGAAACTGAAGTTCTTGGAACGAGGATTCCAGGTTGTCATAGGATTCAATGACACTGGTTCTCCTCTTGGAGGTAAGTTTTTTGTATCTTATTCCGTCAGTCATGTCAGAGGTTGGAAGTGTAGCTGTCATCTGTACATTTGGTCAGGTGATCATTTGCACCTTTTTTGGCTCGAGGACTCTGCAATTAAATTTGACCAACAATATAGAAAGTTGCTTTCTGATTAAGAGACAAACTTGAACCAATTTTTTACATAACTGAAATTATTTCTTTCCTTTTAGCTGGGAATGCAAAACACAGGGCAGCCATTCAAAGTTCAGGGCAGTACATCTGCTGGTTGGATGCTGTAAGTATATGTTGACTCGGTTGTACATAAAAAATTGCAGTACCGTAACTAAATAAGCCTACTAAACTAGAAGTTCAAATCAAAGAGGACTGTGTTTTTTTCAGATTCAATGCATTGGTTTCAAATGATACCCATTTGATAGAGAATCTATGTACCCATCTAATGTAATATTATTTTATTTACATTTGTCTTTGTAGAAAAGGATCATTTGCTTCCTATGTCACTGTGATTGCTCAATATAATGTATTTGTACAGGATGATGTTATGACCAGAGACCGAATTTCCTCGCAGTATGAAGTAGCAAGAAAGGATTCGACTGCAGTAAGTTCAGACACCATTAAACTGAATGATTCAATCATTGAAAAAATCAATTATGCAAAGCAAAGATATTAAAGAGTGACTTCAGTGAGTAGGCCTACAGACATAGGCATAAAACAAAAGACATTGCAAAGATGAAGACAATCACTTCTACATCTTAACATTAGAAATAGGGTCAGGCACCATCATACTGATGGACATCACATACTGAATCAATGAAGACAGTGTAACACACAAACAGTATGGTTTTGAATTTTCAGATAGTTGGATCTCAGTTCTGGAGAGAGCCTGAGGGCTCTACGCAACGCTATGCACGGTGGGCCAATAGCCTCACAGAAGAACAATTACTGACACAGATCTACACATCCAATGGACCAACAGTAATATTTCCAACATGGTTTATGTCAAGAGAACAGTATGATAAAGTTGGGGGAATCGGTGGAGGGAAGGTAAGTGATAGTGGCACTCAGCTTATGCATTCTAACTTGTCTGCTGGATATGAACATTCTCATTCATTTACATTTGTGGCGAAGATCTCTATTTTCCCTCCCCACACCATTCATTGTTTTGGGCAGAACACTAATTGGATCACAGTGCCATAAATGTTAAATACAATCATTTTTTGGCAAACAGTTTTTTAAGCCATGTCTATTTTTTACATCTACAGGGTGTTCCAGATGATCTGACCTTCTTCTTCAAACACCTGAAGTGTGGAGGGAAGGTGTGCAGAGTCAATCGACAGCTACTGATGTACCGTTATCATTCAGATTCAACGACATTCTCAGTCTCTGAGTGAGTGACATTTCTACTGTGTGATTTTCACTGCCATCTCACGATATCAGAGCAACAATGTGCTAGTGTAGGATAGTCCTAGTTGTGTGGTCTGATGTTAACATTCTTTTTCATAGGGAATCCATCTGGAAATTACGCTTAAAAGCTCTGGAGGACGACATCTTGTCAAAATGGTCATCATTTAGTATCTGGAATGCAGGGAAACAGGGCAGGAAATTTTTCCGGTCACTGTCATTGGAGAATAAGAGAAAGGTAAATACAATGTATTTTGCCACCTCCATTCAACATAAACAGGAATCTCCTGTAACTAATTTTGCTGATAGTGATACTGCCAGTCGTGATTAGTACCATTTTTCATTTATTTTAGGTCACGATGTTCTGTGACGTTGATGAAAAGAAGATAAGAAAAGGTGTATATATCTATGAAGAATCCAGAGTAAGTTTCCTCTTGTTTTTTTATAGTGAGTGGAGGATTTTTCTTTCATACCTTGTACAAGGCATCCTTTTACAGAGGGTGCTCTGTTAATTGCTGGTTTGTTAGTTTGTTAATTATTAAATGAAGCATCATTGTACGTAATATCATAATTGATAACCATTGTCAATTTCATCTTTTCAGGAGCAGCCAAAACCAAAAATACCCATTGTGCATTTCTCCTCCGTGCAACCACCAATTATATTGTGCATGAAAATTGTAAGTCAGCCGGCCTCCTCTTTCATGTTATGATTATCTGACCAACCAACAACACCAATGACTTCACTGTTTTCTATCTACACTTTCAGGATTTGACGGGAGGTGGCTTTGAGAAAAACCTGGAGTCACTACATCTGAAAGAGGGCACAGACTTTTATCATTTTGCCTAAAGATCATGGACAGTGTATACAATCATCTTCTGAAGACAGTAACCAGGCTTTATAGCAATAGTACAGTTCTTCCTAGCTCATAGCAGTATGATACTCTATTAATATGGATCAGGATGGTTCAATGTATAGTACAGGCCTATTGCTACGGTGTAAACTCTCTGACTGAAATTCCACAAGTGATCACACCATTTAGCAGGTAGCAGCACTGTCAAGAGTATTGAGGGGTTGTTGACTGGTACCCAAAAGATGCCATCTGGAAAGTGGAGTTCTCTCAGATTTTAATGTCATTTTGATATTTGTTAATAAACGAGTCTTTTTATATTTAATGAAAATCCGTGTTCTCGCATTCCCATCTTTTAAATACAAGCCGACATTTTTCCTCCAATTTGGTGAAGCAGCCACATCACCAGCCCCTCGCAACTGATGCCCTTGGAATACTCTGGTGATTCACACTGATTTGGACATTACGTCCCTACTTTGTTCTGTAAATCAAGACAATGCTCCACGAATTTTAAGCACTGGCAACCATCAATATTTGAAGGCAAAATTATCTATTCTTGGCTGAACAGACATATATGTATATAACCCCTGGAAATTCGAAGGCAATCCACAGCTCAACTCTTTGATTAACCACAAGAAACCAAATGTGGAGAGGGTGGGGAGAAGTAGAAAACGTCAGTACAAGCCCAACCTAAGGAATGGTAAATCAAAGTTGAAGAGATACAGCGTATAATACCATAACAAATAAAGACAAGCTGTCTTTGGGGTGTAAGAACCAAATATTTATTCCATTTAAATCAATTCGAAGTAACCACTGCAGGTTACAGACCGTAAGTTTTTAGTATTTTCTGGACAACACCAGTACATGCATCTAAGTGCCGCCAACTAGACTACATGTCACATCATTAACAGGAAAAAATAGATTAAGCAGCGACAGACATTATCTGTGATATAAGCAATGGTAACACACAGAGAAAACTCCAGAGCAAAGAAGGACCTTTAATATCTTACTCACAAGCAATAACATATTATGAAGCTGTAACAGAATCCAACAGGGACCCAAGATAACCTTTCTATTGCAATAATCTATGTCTCATTCGACCAGTTTGTTTTTGATTACTAGTGAGGTGTATTGTTGATTTTCAATGTCCAAAACCTCTCAGCCTCGGGCTCCCCAATACTTCAATGGAAACTTCATATAAAGCAAACAGCATTCTGGTCAGCCAGTTCAGCTGTTTGAAATCAGGTTCCTCACCATTCAACATGCAAGGTTCACTTGACTGTAGTAACCTTCAAGGCCAGAATATACGGTGCATCATCAAAATGTTATAAACTTTTGCCTTAGCAATGAATTACTAGAACAGACAGAGCACAAAATGGCCACAGCTTTGACTTGGCATGTCTTGCAACATCATTCTTCCAATTCAAATCACATGAATCTCTACTTCATCATCAGAACGTTAAAAAGAGTACACTACACAAACATGTAGCGCTGAAAGCTAACGTCCACAAGGTGTACAAACGTACACCATACAACTGCAATGATACCCAATGGGTAACACTCATATCAAGTAGAAGCTAACCAGTCCTCATGAAACAAACGTTTCCAAGAAGAGGCTGAACCTGTGTCTGGACAGCAAACATGACAATCACAGTAGCCATCCTGCACTCCGGCCACTTTCCAGTTCTCACTGTATAGATACAAAACAGTATCTCTGCAACACAATCAGACTATGGCACCAGGCAGGCATCCTGAAGGGTATGCATGTACCTGTAAAGGGCAATCGCCAAAAATTCCCGCAACAAACTGAACCTGTGTGAGTTGTACCACACATCCACTGTCAGCCACCACGGTTCGAATGTGGTAGAGATAGCAATGTGCTACAAATAAACTACAAATAAAGTTAAAACCAGAAGCTGACCAGTGATTTGGTGAATAGGGATAAGGGTCATGGAGTTTTCAAAGAAGTTTCATAAACCAACAATACAACCCAGCCTTATCTGAAAAAGGTAATTGTAAAGTGTTTTTCACATTGAACTGGCCAAAGGTACTTAGTTGAACTCAGGAATGTGACCAGATCACATTTACCAAGAGGTAGTGGTGTTGCACAACACTGACTTGAAAACAGATTATAGCTCTTTCATGGTATCAGCCAAAGCTGGTCAGCTATGACACTGGCTGTCGAGGGTTGTGTAACATTATTATTTGTGATCATGCCATTACAGTTTAGTGACAAGAGGTCAGCCAAGTACCTTTGGCCAGTTCAATGTGAAAAACACTTTACACATGGTAAAAGGTGATAAACACCATGCATTCTTGAAGGAATCAGAACGACAAGGACCCAGACGCAGAAGTACCTGTGTTGTTCTTTAAGTAACATCATACCGGGAAACAACATATTAAGATTGTCAAAACATGGGCAATATTACACCCCATTTTTGGCTTTTGCGGAACATCAATTCTGTTGTCTGACAAACAGTGAAAAACAACTAAAAGCATTGCCTACACATTGTGTAATTCCCCAGGATGTACACAATAATGTATACATATGCAGCAAATACAGTGCAAGATGGTATAGTTATGATACTAACTAAAGTTTGTGCAGAGCAATACGAAAGGTTATAGTAGAATGAAGTACTAAATGATATCAAAGCATACAAAATACAAAATGGTCATCGCAAGAATTCATCACTTCTTCAAGAACCTTAACCAAGGTGCAACATCATCCCAGAAGTAACATCATTTCTTATTCTAGAAATGACGACTTGTAATCCTCTCCACCCCCCACCCCCAAAAAATGCTGTGGAGATCGAATCCAAAATCACTCAGCTGATTAAGGCTTGACTTGACAGAAACAGTACCAAAATGATGGTAATGTGCTTGTATGTTTCTCGGAAAACACCCAAGATGAATATGTCTGGTAAGTAAAATGTACAGCTGAAAATGTACCGGTACGTCTGGTTCGGTTGAGGAAGCACTTCCACTTTTTCGTGGATCCTGAAGCATGCATTGCATTACAAATGCACTCTCAACTGCACTTCGTTATTCACAACTAAACTGGACATTACCCTACAGGGAAAATGCTCACAAAAAGAAACCGTCATGCATTTAAAGAGGAACATGAAGTTGAGAAAAACCACAGACTTGAAGAGAAAATGTTTCATTTGAACTGAATGACAAAACGTATTGTACATGTCCTCATTTTCAAATAAAATCACTCCTGAGGCCTAAGCATCAACTGCAGAGGAAAACTTACTCAATGCTCAAAAAATGGGCACAAGACACAGATGAATATCTTACAAGGCAGTCTCATCAATGGTACTGACTCAAGTATCAGTTAATGTACTGACAGGGAAAAGGGAAGACTCATGAACAACACAACATACCAAAAACCTACATGCATGTACATACCTGTACTTGAGACAATGACCAGGCAATACCCAAATTTAAGCATACCCAACTTGGGTACGACTTACGTATACAAAAAAATGAAAGTGTGTGCAGCAATAAGGGATATCAAGTGGAACAAGTGTAAAATAATTACATTGATAGTTGCAATGTCCCAGACTAGCAAGGTATCAATAGTAATATCTGATGTGTCTTCATACACAAGCTATATACCAGAAACATATAATACCACGAAGATGTAATACTACAACATAAATTAAGCCAGGTAGATGAATCAAAATTTGATTCAAACTTATAAAGCTTTGAGACATTTCCATTAGATGCTAACATGCTAACATATCAACCCATCCAAATGGGCACAACTTCTTTCGATTTCTCATGAACATCTGATAAATAATAGGACAAATGAAATAATTGTCAACATCTTAAACTTGCTACAAAATGATGATGGCAGATTATGCAAACAATACGCAGTAGCATGAGACAGTCAAAATGGAATAGAAATCCCTACCACACAACAGCAAGTGAAGTTATCACACCTCCACTTCCAACATCTAATTCATTCTGTCTGTTTCAATTGGAACATCAAACTTGGCAGCAATGCGTGACCTCTTCGGTGTACCAGATTTCGGCGACGCACCAGATCTTGAGCTGTCTAAATCACTCTCTGTATCGGAGGGAGTGTGATTCACAAGTTTACTCTTACTGCCCGATATTGCCAATCGTGATAACAAGGCACTAACATCTTCTTCTTTAGCCTTTGCAGAAATGAACTCTGGTGGACGCTTGTTCAACTGCTGAGCATTTGCCTCCAGACTTCTTGTTTCATCAGCTTCACTATCTGTCGTTTTATCAATATCGCTGACATTGACCGTGTCTGCGCCATCTTGTGGGGTATCCTTGGATTGTTCATCATCCACCATTGAAATTTTTGCTGGGGATTTGCTAATCTGCTCCAGGACAATATTCCTGGTCAAAACAGCTTTCCCTTTGGCACTTGGAGGAGTTGTAATGGACTTAACTGCAGTTGGAGATTTTCCCTCGCTGAGAGCATCTAAGGTTGCAGAGACATTACTAATGGAACCTGATGATTTAACTGGGGAGCCATCATCTTTGAGAGGAGATAGTAACGCTAGTATCGCCTTCACATGGTCACTGTTCTCATCAATGGGACTGCCATCACTAGCCTTAGAACGTGGTGGCCGTTTCTCTGCAGGAGTGCATGTAGTGTCACTTGTACTACATGTAGTGGAAGAACTAGATGTCATCGCCTGCTTTTCTTGTGTCCGTTGTTTGTCTTCTTTTGGTGATAACATTGCTAAGAGAGCCTTGCCAGGGTCTTCTGCAGGATGTGAAAGAGAGGCACCAGATTCATACGGGAAATATTGCGCTGCATGTGGCTGTGGTTGCTGGTAAGGTGAGCCAGTACTTGGTGTATAATAAACTGCATAAGGAGATGGCGATAAGCAGTATGGCTGGAATGTTGGGATCCCTGACATTTGCGGATAGTGCCCGTATGTCATGGAAGGGTAGTACTGGTATGCTGGATGATATGGATCATATGCCAGTGGTGATGGTGGAGGTGCAGAATGAATGAATACATCCCCTTTCATATAGCTCTCTGCACATGGTTCATTCTGCAAAAAGAAGGACAAATTCCAGTTTGTACACTGAAAGGTTGATGCAGAATTGGATGGGCTAAAAGTAGCACCACGAACACAGCTTTCTTGGGCTGAATTGTGCTAGTGCAACTCATGCTATTCCTCGTCTTGAATATATTCATTGGACTTTTAAGGCAAAGAAAACTTACTTTCATTTCCTTCCCAGGTAAACATTGTGCAGCAAACTGCAACATATCAGAAGTCGGTGTACGACACAATGGACTCATCTGGCGTTTCTTTTCTTCATGGGACATACCAGAGATGATATCTGAAAAACAATTGATGAAGAAAGATGTCAGCAGCACAACTTTCACAGAGCTTTGTCAAAAAAGAAGGCTTCAAAGAACCATAAGTAAGGTCATTCCTATATCATTCGGGAGTTTGAGATCAGCAACTTATCACGGATCCTTATACGTATACGGATCGAAATGTACACAAAATTTCTCCTCGTTGTACAGAAATCTATCCATATACGTATAAGGATCAGTGATAAGTCGCTGATCTCAAACTCCCTATTGTCACATTCACCTATACCTACCTATGCAAACCTCGGAAATTTTGAGAAATTTGGATCTACAAAACAAACCTGGCTGAGGAGATTCAGAGAACTTCATGAGATCAGCTGGAGATGGCACCTTGGGTTGGAGATCAGGAGATGGCACAGCTGATGGGACAGGGTAGGCTAGCAGATCCATAGGTGTATTGGAACGTGATCTAACTTGCATTAGATCTTCATCACTGTGCATATCAGGGGCACCAGAATCCTTAGACGGTGTGTTGTTCTGATCTCTGGTCAAGAAGCCAATATCATGAGGGACAGGACTATAGGCTATCTGATGACTTAGTTTATCTGCAAATGAAAATATGTAATAAGAGAACAAAGAAATAAAAAAAATTTTGTAACGGTATAGAGCCACTGCTGTTAAAGGACCAGTAACAACTCAGCGATGCCGAGTAGTTTACCAAGTATTTCGACTCCACGGCTTCTCTTTACCTGCAAATGAAATGGTAACTAAATGAGAGGACAAAGGAATACAGTAACATGATTTTGTTGGAGTAGAATAGATCCACTGCTGTCAAAGCTACTGACCATCACCTCAAGGATTCCAAGCAAAATAGGCCTATGGATTCCACGTCCTAGGATGTTGCAGCATAGAAAATCACAGACAAGATTTTCGCGCAGTCTGAAATCTTCAATGTTGTACCCACCTAAGAAATCCGTATTGAGGTACATGATTCTCTTAAATCCTTTTCCTTTGATGGAAACAAGATGAGGTAGTGACTGAAGAAGGGAGTCAATGTTAGGATAGCCATATGCTGCCGGTTTCAGCTCCGTGCCAAAATGATCACGATACGCTGATTCAAAATGCTGCATTGGAAGTCTGCCTTTGTGAATGCGAAGTAGACTTCGTACATCTCGGGCAAACTCCATCAGGGGTACGAGTTTGATGATGCCCTTGTCGATGTCCTCTGACACCTGAAAATAGGAATCCAATTGGTTACTGCACAAAAAGTTTTGACATTCGTCTAATTATACATTTTGCAACATCCTCGTGTAGTGTTGGTGTCGTTGAGTAAAACAGTCAGGTTACTGTTCCCCTCAATTCGATTTTATTAGAAGCACCACTTTTCCTCCAAATGGAAATAATTCTTACTGCGATATATTCTCTGAGATCATCTCTGATTTCTCCAACATCCAATGGCTCGCCAAAAGTCTTCCTGTATCTTTCTTTGAGGTATGGGATGTGCATGCTACCCCCAGGCTGCTCAAGGAGAATGAGCAGCACACGATGGACACGCTGTTGTACTTGGCTACGATCCACAAGGCTTATCATGGTCTTACCATTGACATCTTCTATCTGTAAAACACATCGAAAGGTGAACGAGATTGCCAGTGTAATTACTCATGAAATAAAGGGAATTTTTCATAATTTGGAGTTTACTGCAGGGTCTACCTTGGCAACATGCTTGATTTTCTTCATGAGAACAATGATGTTGTGGACCCCGAAGTCCTGGAGCTGTAAGCTGTGCCCATGGAACCGCATGAAAGCTGTCAAGAATTCAGTGGCAGGGATCTTGCTCTCCGGGCACGACTCAAGCAGGGACATGACCTGATCGGACAGCACCTTGATCAGCTCTGGCTCTGTGAGGCATAGGATCTTCTCGTCACCATCGTCTTCAATCTACAACATGAAAAAATTCACGATCCAATGATCTGTCCAATTATTCATGGTTTGTCCAATCATTGACAGCCTGGCTGGGAATCTAACCGCAGTCATATCCGACAAGCTCTGCCACGCAGTCCTGTCAGCCAACATAACAACTGAAAAATATTGTATTGGATTGTTCTACTTACACCGACTACATCTGGAATGCTCTCGAAGAGATCAATCAGCTTGTTGAAGCCATAATCAGCAACGCGACACTGTCGTCCGAAATGATGATGATAAGATGGAATGAACTTGTTGAACGGCATACGGCACTGTGGATTATGGCGCAGCAAATCCACAACTTCTGCTGTGAACTTCTTAGTGCGTTCAATCTCATCTGGAGTCTGGTCACGCCTTGGAATAGCTATGAACATCTGGTCTCCAATGCCTTCAACGATGACGACAGAATCGGGGATCTCCACTAACATGTCCTCCAAGTAGCAGACGCCATATTCTGTCATGTCAAAGATTTTGTTGAAAACTTTAATGAAGATGGCAGGAATTTCAATTGCCATGATCGCCTTGCTTGTTTGTGACTTGAGCAGACGCAGTAGGTCTGACGTAAACCGCTTAACCTGGGCACGATGGGTCAAGGTTAAGATGCCACGGTTGCCTGTGCCCAGCACCTGAAAGTCAATACAGGAACACATGAATGGTAGAAATGGGAATGGTTGTAAGCAAGTTTCATGGTATCAACATTGGAAGTTCCATTGCTACATATACTTGTACCGGTATATAATTTTCATGTTGAATGCAAAATGCCTTGAAATTCTCCATCAAACACCAGATGGAGTGGAAAGAAAAATCACCCAAACTTGTTAATTTAGAACAGCTTGCAGATTGAGCACATACCTGCAAAACATGTGGAATGGCCTTGAATAACTCTGCCAGTTTCGTGTAACCATAATCAGCGACTCGACATTGACGGCCGAAATGATGGTGATATGCGGGGATGAACTTGCTGAATGGCATACGACACTGTGGGCTACTCCTCAAGAGATCGACTACTTCCTTGCTCAGCTGATTCAACATCTGGTTCAAAGCTGGACTTTGCAGGAAACGACCACATTCTGCAGACGATATAAAGACGAGCGTTCTCATTGGACATTATTGTGCGACTTTTTGTATGTTTACTACCATATATTCAGACTAGTACTTTACCTATGCTTGTGGGTGCCTTGTTTTCTGTCCAATGAATCTTCTTGATGCCACTCTTGGACACATCTACCTGTATGCCAGGAATGCATGTCAACAGATGCTCAAGGGGAACGCCACCATCTTGGACCTGGTAAATCGGACCGAATTCGGCTGCATAGCATGCTGGGAAGCTGGGGAGGGAGAGAAATTGAATGGTGTCAGATTCTGCATGTCAGCAGAGGAAGTCCACTGTGTCTTCAGGCCAGGTCCCAAAGCATTAAGTGCTGATGAGAGCACTCAAGCCCTTGCATCACATTACAAGAAATTTCTTTGAAATAATAATTTCCCCAAATAGTAATTCCTTGCCCCCTGCACTTCCTTACTCATTCTACCCACCTCATTAAGGGCATGCTACCATTATGTGCCTGCAGCAGGCTGTGGACCTGGGGAGCCAGACTTTTCAACTGTAGAATAACATTTGGCAAACCAGCTGAATCCAAGGCCGTCATGTAGAAATCACTGCCCTCTGGACAATGGATACCACAGATAGGGGACTCGAAAATCTCCTCAACCTGTAAGAGAAGACAGTTCGGTAGTTTCACATGACGGAAATTGACTGACATGTCTTTTTCTGCATCCAGTTCATATCGTATAAAATGTCCACGCAAGGCTGTTTTATCTTTTTAAAGAGAGTGACCATGAAGAATCAAGTTCCTACCTCAATATCTGATGAGTCGTGTGGAGCAGGGCTGTCCCTGTACCTGTGTAGCAGAGTGACCATTCTTCCAGAGCCTTCTGTATCACTTATCTCAATCACATCTTTCATTTGATACAATTCAGAGACACTCACAGACTGGTGAAATCTGAAACAAAGAGAAGTATCAGATCATTGAAATTGCAAAGGTCACTCAGAGAGTTCATCAAATTATACAATATGAGGACTCTCTACATTTGTAAACTTTTCAATGATAGTCAAGATAGGCAACTTACCTCTTCTCAAAAAGTTCAATGAATTTAAAAAGTGGAAGAGTTTGGCCAGTAGCTTCCTTCAACAGGGCAATGGCCTCAGACCTGAAACATATTCAGAGATCAATAAAATTCTCTGATACAGTAAGAAATGGTGACTAAAATTATGGTGTACACCTGACTACCTATATGAAGACAGAGATGAAACAAACATCTCTCTGAAGTGAGTGCATTTGTAGACAGATGTAGGGGTTTTGTTGCACTAACAGGTGCAATGATTGACTTGGGGAAAATATGACAGCACAACAATACCCATGCAGGAGACATAAAGAAATGCCTCTGAGGAAGCATTGACATAAACAACTGATCTCAAATGTTTCCTTTTTGCTGAAGGGCTGAGGTTATAATCTGTATTGGTGTCAGCCTACTCACATTCACATACAAGGAGCACCACAACCTGCAAACAAGTATTCAGTGGCAAGATGCTGGTTGAAGGTACGGTAAATAAACTTCACACAAAACCAGCATAAATAAAATACCCACTCGGAGTTCCAAATGATAAGATCAGCTGGTAAAATAACTTGAGACACAGCTGCAATAGGTTTGAAGCAACAGCAGGATTGGAAGGCCTGATGTGTCGGTGGAGAGAAATAGCAAATGTATCTCATCAGAATAAATTACTCGGTACCCATCTCATGGATGCAAGAATAGCTGAAGCACCATAGAACTGCAAAACCAACCTCAATACAGATTGAGATTGTATGCCCTAGAACTGCCACCACTTGACAATATCCACTTCTCTCTCCCCTCCAACATAACAAACCAAAGAGAGATGCAAAGCTAAGGGCAATCTATCTCTAAAGAAATATACCGTAGTCTCCTGGCACGGATAGCCTTTCTATGATGCAGGAAGAAAGGAATCCATCTGAACATTCAGAGTACTGGGTACAGTGGTGGATCCACGATTTTGGAAAACAGGGGGCACACTGTGCTAGAAACATTGAAATCTGCGGTGAATTTCAATGATTTGCTCCAGATATCATGGTCAATTTTACAGATTTGTAGGCCGAAAGGGGGCGCGCGCCGGGTGGGTCCCCTGGATCCGCACCTGGGGTAACTAACAACCTCGAAGTGATTTACTTAGCTTTATTAAAGGCCGGAAAATGAATCCAAAAACATGTATATCTGAATATAATGCAACTACATGTGTTTGAAGAGTCGTTAACACTTGAGTTCCAGAACAAGGTCTCAACCATCACTCATTTTTGGTAACTGATTCAGCAGCTGACTTTTCTGCCACTGGACGTATCTACCGGTATGCCCTACCCAGGACTAGAAATTGTTGACCCCAAAGAAGGGGGAGACTTGCATCAAATGAACGATCAGCATTTATGCTGGCAATAGAAAACCACAAGTCCACTGACCTGACTGTGGCAGATGCTTGTCCATTGTCTTTCCTGACCAGGGCCACGTGGATCCTACGGTATCCTATCTTCTTCCTATGGAATTGGGCAATGGCTAGTCTGGCATCATCAATGGTTGGAACACATACCAAGCCCATATTTGAGCCATCTGACTGGGTCTGGATGTACACGTTCTGCACCTGCAGGAAGAAGGCAATAGGGATAAAGTGAAACAAACATCAGTGAATGAAGAAACATTAGATCATAAATCAATCTGTGGCTGATTGAGGCTAATTGTAAATGGCATGGCAGATTAAGATAGTAAAGTCACAGTGGGAGAAACCGGTAGTATTTTTTTTCCCGCCAACCACATACCTGGACTTGTTGCTGGAATGTTGTGTACAGTATCTTCATCCACTCGCGTGGGCTGATGTTATAGTCAAGGTTAGTTACCATCAGCTCCACACAAGGACCAACATTTCCGATTCCATCACCATCCATACGAGGGGAAGGGGTCATCATTCTTGAAACAAATGCAGGTGATGGTGTCATGCGATGGGGAGAACTCCCTCGAGATCGTATAGGTTGGAAGAAATTATCTCTGTAATTCCTGAGATTGTAGTTTGGATTACCAGGACTGCTGTTGCGAAAATCTGGATTTGACCGGTTGCCATTCGAGCTAGGGCTGCCATGTCGTGACCTGTATGGACCAGCAGAATATGGTCGAGGAGAATTTGGGGAAAAGTTTGATCTGTATGGTCCTGCATTACTGTGCTGATGCTCATATGGGGAAGGAGTGTTGCTTCTATAATTTCTTCCATATCCCAGATGGTTATTTCCATGCATTTCATAATTCCTGTGCCCAACATGATCCATGTTTTTGGCATGATCAGAGTATGAGCGAAATGGCTGTAGGGGATTCCTACACTCCCCACCACCAGGGTCATGGACACCTTTTGCCAGATCATCTCGGTACAACGGCTGTTGAGAGTACATTACAGTCTTGCCAAATTTCATGTCCTTTTGGGTCTCATTTCCAATGCCCTGAACTGATTGTCCTGGATGGGATGCACCTTGGTACTCGCGGCTGATTTCCTGTGACCTTGTTAACTTGGAATGGCGATATGGCGAACCCTGAACAGAACCCCGGGGGCTAACCTGACATGGTGACTGATATCCAGCACTTGAGCACTGTGAGTCACTGTCAGGTTTTATAGGTGGCAATGGAGATGAAGTTTCATTTTCAGAACCAGAAACAGGAACATTCAAATCTGCATCAGCACCCCCTGGATTAGGGTTGGCTTGCTGAGGGCGTTCCTTCATCTGCTTGCTACGTTTTGGTGATTTTGATTTCTGGTGTCTGCCAGGAGATCCTGATAAGAATGAATGGGGAAAAAGCATTTTAAACTTGACAACAAAAACAATACTACAGGAAAAACAGTAAATATATTCAATAAATTCTGTTCATAAATTTGGATTCAAGGGATTACCTTTCTTATCTCTCTTCTCTTTAGGAGTAAGTAACCCTCGCTTGGATTCAGTAAGGAGTTCTATACCAATTTTGCACCCATACACATCTTCTCCTTCCATACGCTTCTTAGCCCTGAAAAAGGGGAAGGATTTTTCTCACCAACCAATGCACTGCCCAGCAGCCGAATTGCAAATAAAGTTATGAAAACAAAAATGCAGAACACAGCATAGATATTGAATAAGGCATATAACAACAACCAGATAGCAAGAAACAGAACAATACCAATACCATCAAATAAGCTGTCCAAATGGATTGAAACCTCCATGAAATACAGCCAAGTCCCACCCAGTGAATGAATGTGCATGCAGTCACAGAGAGCACTTCCAAAATTGCCAAGTCACCAGAGGGAGTGCCAACAAGGTCAGCCAATCCACACAAAAAGCATGTTCCAGTCCACGTGTAGTTCAATAATACCAGTACTGTTTGGCTTGCCAACAAAAGGATAAAGAAGTTTCTATTCAACTGGGGTAAAATGCAACAGACGTGTCTTAGGTAACTCAGGGTGGTCATAATTGCCAATGGAAGTCAGTACATGTAGTAATCACACCATTAAAATACAACATTGGTAAAAACCCACCTACATGTAAGGTCTATTGCATAACCCAATCCAAGAAGATCCACAAGAGTGCACCAACAAATTCCTCTGCACAAACTGAATATTCAATTAAATTACCACAGGATGTCATGGTCATGGACCTTGCAGGGCTCAGGCTATTGTTGCAATTTCACCATAATGTCCACATGACTGACTTCAGTACTGTGGACCAGCAAGAACATCACACAACACTTGAGCCATTCACTTCTGGGATCTCTATTAAGCGGCCTATCCACGTGCAATATTATTGCACAATATGAGGATCAAAATGGGCAATATTACTGCCAATCTTTCTCCCATCCATTATTCCAGAAGCACATGACACCCATTTTGGGCCCCATTGTACAATAATATTGTACCGTGGTAAAACCGCATTAAGCCGCCCATACACGTTCAATATTATTGCACAATATGAGGACCAAAATGGGCGATATTATTGCCAATCTTTCTTCCAACCATCATGCCAGAAGCACGTGCCCCTATTTTGGGCCCATATTGTGCAATAATATTGATCGTGTATGGCCAGCTTTCGGGCTGTATTCAACTCACTCTTCTCAACTGTACCCGAACAGGCCGAGAACACAGGAACGTGTTCTCAAGCCTCGAACGGAAAAGTGCCTGTTACTATGGTTTCACTTCCGACGTCAATACGGCGGCCTAAAACCGCCAATTTTTTTCAAGAATACTTCAAAATACATGTAATTCAGTTTAGAATAAGGATATGTTATTCACGTCATTTCTGTTTGATCCTACATTTTGTAAACCTCGAATAATTGCACTATGATCTGACGAAAAATCTATGTAAAATTGCCGCCAGTGTCCGCCATCTTTGTTCTTGACTGTTCCCGTTCGCACCACCGGCTGAGTTGGTGCGAGATTCAGGAACAGCAACAGGAACACGTTCCCAAACGGGTTCTCGGCTGTTCGACTCATTCCAGAACACTGTTCTCTGCACCAGAACACATAAGAACAGGAGTTGAATACAGCCCAGAAAGTGCCCGAGGTTGGTATTGAAAACTTGCCAAATTCGGAGACGACTTTATCTTCACTACCATTTTGTGTGTAATGTTGGACATTTTGTGTCTATGTTGGACATTTGAGCCAGAAGTAATAATTACCCTAAAGGCCTACATACGCCATCCAATTATTGCACAATACAGGGCTCAAATGGGGTGATGTGCTTCTGGCATGATGGGAAGAAGATTGACAACAATATTGCCCATTTTGATCCTCATATTGTGCAATAATACTGCACGTGTATGGGCCACTTTTGATTGACACCAAACACTTTTCTCTCAGTGTTTTCAACTCTTCCTACCAATATCAAGAATGGAGCGACAGTGTGGCTCCCGTACTTATGAAAGAGTCATTTAGATGCATGTAGCACATTATGTGAGAGTGAATGGGAACTTGCAATGACAGAACAGGTTGTTGTGCCAGTCTGAAGAAGCCTACTTTGAGACAGGCAAAAGACCGATATAAGATATAATACACAGGTGAGAATAATCAGTGCTTCACGTTTGAGGTGCGCGATTGCGCTCGCGCACCTAGGCGCTCCTCAAATTTCACTCAGGGGCGCAATCACCCACGCTCCTCGATATTTTAACCGAATGCGCTCCTCAAACAAGTGAAAATGTTGTTTGACGAGCGTGTTGTTAGACCCTGATCACCTGAGCATAGTCTACTTCTCCAACTGCAAGGTTCTGGCGAGTTGCCAACGATCCCGACTTGAGCACAGCTTTCACTGCTACAGTGTCCTGAACTTTTGGTTTCATTTCGCTGGGATGGAAAGAAATCACCTCAAAAACTGTTTGGTTGGATTCCTGATGAAATTTCCTTTCCAATGACATAAATCTTGCCCGTCTTGGTCACTTTTAGGATGAGATATTGACTTGATTTGTGTACAACCGACAGAGCTGGATTCGCGCCAACTCATGCAGACAGACATCTCACATGTCTCATGAGTGTGTGCCTACGATGTTTCTGGTCAGCCAGTCTGACTAATTAATAGAAATAAGCTATGATGGACACTATGAGAGGCTCAATTTGGGTCATTTGTTCAATACTCTTTTGATTTCATTGCAAGCTTTACTTAGAATTACATTTTGGGGCCAAGTTATCAAGTATTTGACTCAGTTGAAAGAAATCTCATCAGCCAATCAGCCGGCCAATCAGAAAACACCTTGCTTTAGTAAACTGTAATATGCGGGAAATTTGAATTCACTTGTGGAGTCTAATGAATGAGAGGCCTTTCACAGCCACGTACCTGACTGTCCATGGCTTGAGAGAAATTAGGGCCTAGTCTAATCTCTGAGGAACTGAGCCAGGTTTAAGAGGATACTCACAACAGATTATAACAGCAATCTGATTTTCCAGAGTAGTTGGGTGGGTGGGATACAAAATGATGTGTATTTGATATTTGAGGACAGTGATTGAGGAGTGTGATTGCACTCCCCAATCCAATGAAATTGAAAGGGTGGGGTCCAAATTTGAGGAGTGTGATTGAGGGGTGTGATTGCACTCCTCAATCCAATGGAAGGGTGGGGTGCAATTGCACTCCTCAACATTTTAAGGGGTGCAACTGACCACACTCCTGACTTTTTCAAACGTGAAGCACTGGAATAATGAGTGCTATTACCTGTGAGCCACTTCGATGCTTGGAAACCTTACAGCAGCTGTGCAAGTGTGGACATTGATGGTCATCACCTTGCCCCCGCAGTTATCTGATAATTGCTTTAATCTAGTCCGCAGAGATCCAATTGTTTGATTTGAAGGAAGGTTAGAGACCAACAATTCACAATTACCATTAGAAGGCTGCAAAGAATAAGGTAATTTCAAGTGAAGATGATTCTTTTCAACATTGCAATCATTGTGGAAAGTGCATTTAAAGATATGTTCCAGAACTATACCTTTGTCGCAACCTTGGGGACTTGTCTTTCTTGCACATCCTTGATAATTTCCTCAAAGAGATAATGAACATGTGCACAGGCCAACAATGCACCAGGGACAGATTTATTGTGTACGAGTACAATCCTGAAGCCGTTGCGATGGCGCAGATCTGAGAGTTCGGAGGCAAAGTTGACATCACCTGTTAACAAAAAGAGACATGCTTTAGGTAACCAGCAAGAGGAAGCCATCATTCTCCTTGGAAGTAGAAGTATGGTCACACACTCGACATAATAATGCACAACTGGAGTTAGACTCAGATGTTTTGTGGGGAAAGCAATATACAAAGGATGCAGAATTTAGTCAAATATAGCCACAATGAATGTCACAATGAGAGCGGTTGTACCTGAAATCAACAGAATAGTCCCAGGAGGATTATGGGTATCGGCAAACCTCCGTAGACACTGGCGAATTTTGTCATCAGCCGCATTTTTACTTGTAGCATTGATGTGGACAACAGTGACCTTAAACAGAGAAGTGAGCAGTCAGTCAAGCCTCACCCGGTGCTTCAAGTACAAACATTCAATGATTCATCAGAGGTTAGCTTCTCTCTTTGTGACTGCATAATATTTAGGGACACAGCCTGATAAATTCTGATCACAAGACTTCTGACTTTTGTGGTAATCCACCAGCATAAATGTGAATGTTATGATTTACACAAACTTCACTGAGAGAGAGTAAGAAAGCAGCAGACAACCAGAAATACTGTACAATTCCACTTTTGGGAACTGGTGAAATGTTTATTCAAATTATTGCCTATTGAAACTTCACTGCCAATTTTGGCATACCTGTGCTTTATTCAACTCCTCAATCACATCTTTACTTTCTTTACTGATGTCACACACACAAAGGAATTCAGCCTCTCTGAATCCGCGGAAGAACTTCTCTCTGATGACTTGCACAACGCCAAGAGCACATTTGCCTTTTGGAATACTGCAATTCTCGATATCCCAAAAAACACCAATTGGTGGAAAGGTTTCATTGCCATTTTGAGCTGGGAAAGAAAAATGTGTTTTTGAAACAAATTTTTATGAATCTAACATAGCCTAATTCCAGGCAAAAATTATCCAATGGATGTACATGTACCAAGTGTTTCTTGCAGCAGTGTCTATTGCGAGTGTGAAAATTCCCACAATCACCTTACATCACTATGAATGGAATATGGAGCTGCATAAGATTCATCTCCAATACAGAACATACTCACTGTAACTCACCTAATTTGGAAGCCATGACTGCAAGGTGTTAATGATGCAGGGGAAAAGTGATCATGTGATAGCCACATCTGTCTCCAATCTGATCTTTTCCTCTTTCCAGACATTCCTCCCTCTACCTACACCTACCAATACCTGAAAAGCATAAGATGGGTGTTGCAACTTGGCCTATGGACCTACATGTAATAGACATGATAGACTTGCACTGACACTACGGATACTTGTTTCATTGTTTAGTATTCAGGCTAAGCCTACACTTCCAGACAGTTAGGCCTTGGCCTGCTATGCTATACCACTACTAGGTCTAGGCCTAGACCACCGGTATCTTTTTTTGCAAATAAATGTTGATAATCGTTTGCCTATCATCATTATGGCTGCCTGCCTAGGGCCTAGGCCTACATGTATGCCTCCTACCAGGGTTTCCGCCAGAGGGGGGGCCGGGGGGCTCAGGCCCCTCCTCAAGTTCATCAAGGGGGCTGAGCCCCCCCTCAACTTTGCAGAGTAGTGATTTAAAGTTCCAGTTTTTCACCAAGTCTGATGTGCAAATAATGGCATCCCCCCTCGAGCTCCCCCCCGGGCCCGCGAGCCCCCCTCACAATATTTCCTGGCGGAAACCCTGCCTACTACAGACTGCAAGTCAGTGCTAGGTCTGTATCTAGGAGGCCTAGCCTACTTTAAAGAACCACGGTATTGCCACTTTTTCTCGACAGCAGGCGCCACCACACCACTCTCCAACCCAGGGAGGGACTAATATTACGTTGTCGGCGAAGTGACCCAATTTACTACGTACATTTTGTAATGCATTTTTTAAGTTCGTTTGGCTGCTGCTGGGTGGCTCCAGTCGTGTGCGGCTTGCTATATTCATAGGCCTCTGGGTCGTTGTCTGTAAAATCGAGGCGTTAATTAATGAGTTTGTCGCCAGAGTGATAATATCACCTCAAATTATAACAACATAATTCGAGGTGATATTGTCACTCTGGCGACAAACTTATTAAAACTTATAAATTAACACCTCGATTTTACAGACAACGATCCAGAGGCCTGTGCCTTAGGCTTCCCTTACATTGAAGTATACGGTATACGAAAACACCGGTTAACAATGGCTTCCCGAGGATTCACGACCATGAAACTATTGTTAACCGGCTATTTCGTATACCGTATACTTCTATGTAAAGGAAGCCTCTGGGTCTGGCCTAGGCCTACATGTATTATTCTGAAATAAAATTCAGTCAACCA
>NMRB01000042.1:384924-420108 GCA_002633025.1 Notospermus geniculatus
CTACTGTTCATTCCAGTTCCGAGTGGCGCGAGGTTTATCAGCGATAGCTCCGCAACGCTTTGGCCGATTTTGATGAAACATACGTCAATCGACTTGTCTTTCTTGCCGGTATCTTAAAATCCAAGCTTCATCGCGATATTCCCACTATTTCTCGATATTTTGACCCCTGTACATTTGCACGCGAGGTTGTGTACAAAGTGTAGTTCTACGATTTGGCCGCTACGAGCGCTGTGTTTTGCGTGGTCGCGTCGATTTTTCGTAGGGGTGGGCAGCCGCTCCTGCGTTCACGTGTTCAGCGGAGTTTTTCCCTGTGAGTTTATGTGCTAGAAATATGGATGTTTTCCGTTGCTATATTTGACTAAATGTAATTTTATTCATTTGACGGACAATAAATCTCTGTTAGCATGGAATAAACCGAGGTCAGATGCGAACTGTCTGAGAGGCTTCTCTCCCCCGAACAAATAGTCCGATCTGACGTTCCTCGTGTGGCGCTGGCGATGACGTCATTTCAATGGAGGCAGCCGATCGGCGAAAATGACATTTCTGTCAATTTCAACGACTTAACTGCAATAAAGTCCGATGAAACTTGGATTTTAAGATACCGGCAAGAAAGACAAGTCGATTGACGTATGTTTCATCAAAATCGGCCCAGGCGTTGCGGAGCTATGGTTCATAAACCTCGCGCCACTCGGAACTGGAATGAACAGTAGGCCCGCTAGGGCTAGGCCTACCTAGGCCCCCTCTCATCCCTGGGCCCTAGGCCTAAATAAATCCTGGACCAGGCCATTTTTTAGGGCAGGTGTAGCGAAGCCATTGATTGATTAAGCTGTAAGCTAGCTAGCATACAGTCACAAGACTCAGTTTTGCAGTAAGGCCTACCTAGGCCTATCTGCTACATGGATGACAGTTCAGTTTTGGTTAGGCTCCCTCCCATTTGATGACCGACCTGGGTTCTACTTCTAGACTAGGCCCCTATAAGGCTATAGGCCTGAATGAAAAAATAGGTCTAGCCTAAAAATGGCTAGGCCCCTAGACTAGGATTTCTTCTTGACTGACTCCTTGTTCACCAGACTTTGGGGTCTTTACATTCATTTAATATTTCCCTTGGATACCAAGCCCACTCCCCCATAGGTATTTCCTAGCGTCTGCCCTACCTAGCCATAGGTTTTGACAAACGGCTTCTCTCTCCTTCATGGCTTCTCACTTTCCATGGGCTTTGTATGACATGACGTGTCTTATGATAATTCTTCTTTCATGGCAGAGGATTTCTTTTGGATATTTCAAAAAGTGAAACGGAAAAATTCTGAGGGTCTATGCATTGTTAATATCATCACACCATGGATTCGGATCCGGATACTGATAGACAATTCGAAAATCCAGAAGAAGAGATAAAATACTGGAAGGACCTAGCTCTGAATTATAAAGCAAGGTGTGTTTATGAGAAGGTTTTCTAACAAAACTGTTGTAGGTTAAGGAATTACCTTTTACATTTTTGATATTGCCAATTCTGTTCAGTTTTTACAGGGCCTTGTTTCTTCATGTGAGACACTGCATGATAATGAGTTAACAGACATGGCTCTTACTTGTATTATGCTGTTGTTTTAACATTGGATGTTTCTTTTTATTTGTACTTCAGCACCTTGTTGCAACATAGGTTGATGATAAGAAAATAGCTAATTTTTGTTTCCTTTTCCAGCTTGGATGAAGCTCGAGAAGAGTTGGATGAATTCCAAGTCAGCAGTCGTGAGTTGGAGGCAGAATTAGAAGCTCAATTAGAACAGTTAGAAAAACAGAAGAGTGATTACCAATCAGCCAATGCTAGGTTGCAAATGGAAGTAGAATCTCTGAGGGTAAGCAGCAATTACTCTTCTCTGTAGTTGTGAATTCTATCAATTTTTCTTTGTGGTTTGTTGACCTTGTAGATGTCTTCTGCTCCATGGCCTGCTGGCTTTTCGGTGTGAATTATATCAATGTCAAATCGCATATTACCCACTATCCAGTGTTGATCAATGTACTTGACATTGCAGTAAGACATTTGATGGGCATCTCCTCTTGTAATACAACTTGTATTCAACCGTATCAGTTGTTTTATGCTGTTTCTCTATTTTCAGGAAAAATTAGAAATCCAGTCGGAAACAACACATAGACAAACAGCAGAGTTACAAGACAATTTAGCACAAGTAAGCGCATTTAAAGATGAACTACAGCGGTATATCAGGGAGTTGGAACAGAATAATGATGACTTAGAGAGAGCCAAAAGGTAAGTTCCAGTTTTGTCACTCAGTCATTGACTCCAGTATTGAGTCCAGATACCTAAATGTACTCTGTTCTCTGGTGTGCCTGTATATAAATGTCATAAGATAATCATGTAACAGCCGTTGCAGTGCTGCTATACATTGCACAGGTCTCCTTATTTACTGATGAAGGCCTTCATGTGTGATGATGAGTCATCCCCATTGGAAATGTCTGACTGGCAGACGGACAAACTGATATTATGCTGATTTTATTATGTAGGCCTAGGCCGCCTCAGGATTTAATATAGCGTTTAATTGATTGATCTTGCAATTGAAATTGCTATTGCAGATGACAGCTGTCGAAGTACGTTCAAAGTTTCATTATTCCTGGATGTGCAATTTGATTATTTTGAAGATGTGTTAGGTGTTATGCATATGATTTACATAACAATTCATTATGAAATTGTGCATACTATGTAAAAATTCACCACATGTACCATCGATACCAGTGTATGAATTCTGATACATGTGATGTACCACAGTTGGTGATGTCCCATGAATAATTTTGTCTGCAGTTGAAGCATATCCAAACATCATGAATGTTGTCAATTCATAAGAAAATGAAGGCCTAGGCCTATGACATGATTAATATTACTGTGTAGAATAAAGGCTTTTACCCTTTTGAATACCGGTACATGTATTATAAAAAATCTGAAACTGGACTCGGTGTCAGTAACACAGCTGGTTGTGTTGTGTGTACATGTATTTTACCAAACATGCCTGAGTGAGTCTGAGTTTCATTGATGGTGTTGTGGTTCCTACCCAGCTGAGGCATTAAGGAAGGCGAATCTATACCTGCTTCCTGCAGGAAGATGGGCTAATGGGAATATGTGGGTTGATCCGCATACCGGTACTTTACCCAAGAAATTTCTCATCCTGTCTGGTGTTTACTCTTATTGTTGATTGATAGAAAACACTGCAATCGTCACTCTCAGGATTCTGCAAAATATGTATTAGAGGCTATTATGATACTCAAACTTTAAACCAACATTGTAAGTGTGCTAAGCCTACATTGTGGTTCTTTCTCTTTCCAGAGCAACAGTGGTATCATTAGAAGACTTTGAGTCACGTTTAAATCTGGTAGGTTTTGTCCTGTTGAGCTTGTATCCGGTATTTGTGCCTATTGTATTATGACAGTATTGCACAAAAAAGCCTCCAATTTCATGGAGCTAAACTGATGTGGCATAGTTGTGGAGTTAATTTATGTCATTCTCAATAACTGATTGATTTTCAGGTAAAATATGTGGTGTTTCCATCTTCAGGATTCATCACTGGTTTCTATAAATCTCAAATTCCAACCTAGTTCTGAAAACACTGAATCACCTGTCAGTATACTGAAAGTAAACAAACCTGACTGTGCATTGTGAAGAGATCAACCTGGCCCTCTTCAGAAGTACTCGGCCACTTGAGCCGTGCTGGGGAAATACGGCCACGGGTCGTGCTGGGGAAATACGCATTTACACAATTGGGGTGTTTTTTATGACAGCTTAATTGATCGCTTAATATGTCCTGAATGATGTCAGCAGGATGAAATTTATCACTGCTATCGCACGTCAACCAAAACTCAAGGTTGAAATCCAGGTCTATTGTACATTGTAATTAAGTGGACACTGATGAGTAAGTTAAACATATCTTGATTAGTAAATCACTCAGACAAATTGATTTTTGATTATCATATTGATGTTGTTGACCTTTAGTTTGATTTCTCCCACATAGTGGTGACAACAATGATACATGTGTTGCATGTGATCTCAAAAAAGAAAGGAAATATAATTGTGTGGTCCCAGTTGGATTACCTTATGACACCTTCCGTGGTCATTTGATTATGATGGACATATACCCTTGTATTTCCCACACTTGTGTTTTGCGTCTTTTCCTATGTTGAGCAAGGTACTAATAATAGTTAGATTTGTGGAATCTGTTTGTCAGACCGATGTATGGGCTCCAACTTAAATCGTCTGCAGAAATGTTTGGGCTACTCAACAGATTGTAATCTGTGGTGTGGGAGAGCGAGAAATTGTTTGCATATTTCATATTCTTTCCTACAGTGGGGAACCCGCCCTGCAGTTTATCCCGACAGGTCGGCACTGCGAGCTGTTTTACCGAAACGACGTCAATTTTAGGTGTTGACGTTGCATCATGAAAAAATTACCTGTACATTTTTCTACAGGAATAATAACACAAAAGACGTTGTCTTTATCGTTGTCTTTATCACCATAGGATCTCCTAATTTTAAGGAAAAAAGGAATGAGTTTAAAAGAAAATTTCATCTGCTGCACGATGATGTAAGTTTTATTGCCCTGCAACCAACACAAATGGTTTATTTTCACGCCAGGAGAAATAAATGGAAAAATAACGTTAGAAAAAAGAGACTTCGGTACAACCACTCACAGCGCCACGTCGTGACATTAGTTTGTGGGATCCCCATTGGGAGTTGATGATTTAGTGTTGATCTGATCATCTTTTGTTGAAAAGTTGCCAGAATGTTTGAGGTTTTCCAAGTCCAAAGTCTTTGGCACGTGCGAGTAGTATGGGTTGTGGCAGCTTGGTCTATTTCCAGGCAACATTGATTAATGGAAGAAAACCATGCAGCCAAGTCGATGCTATTAGATAATTTCTATGACATTTTGGCTACCTAAAGGGCTCCGCACACTAGCGACTAAAATGGGGGCGACTACCGATGCGACTATTACGTCGCCTGCGATATTTACCTTTGAGATGGATCAGTGATGTTTTCCACCACATCACTGATCTTCCAAGGAGGCATTTGTCGCAATCGAGTCAGCAAAAATTGTAAAAACTGAAAATATGTTAGTCGCTTCGGTGGTCGCAAGGCCGGTCGCCTAGAAAATCGCTCGAAAAATCGCTGGTGTGCGGAGCCCTTAAGGGTCAGTTTAATCATAATTAATCAGGGCTCTCACTGGAGTTTTCAGTAGAAGGGTCAGAGACTTCTGTGCATTTTTTTTCTGGGGTCAGCCCTCAGAAGTCAGGGGTCAGCCATGGTCATTTCACAACATTGGGTGAATTTTCGTGCGTCGCACTGACTCCTGCTGGTTTTTATTGTGCTTCAGACTATGCACCTTGTGCGTATTTGACCCGAGACCTCGGGTCATTGAGAGCCCTGATTAATATGATAGAACTGTGCAATTCAAGTACATGTACAGGAAACTGTACAGCTCGCTTTGGCCAAGACAACTAAATTTACCTTTGGTAGATTTTCAATGTGGTTGGATCTATGCAGCCATTGACCTCCACCTTTAGAATGAGCTTAGTTACATGTACCTGATANGGAGAGGCTTTATTCATGAAAAAATGCAAAAGAAAACAGAAGACATGACAAAAAGTACACTGACAAATTTATCGTCTGCTATAAAACTACGTCACTACCGGGTTTTAAATTTCCTAGAATGGAACAAATTGTCTGCATGGAGGCTGAGGCGGTTGACCTCAAAAGATGATGGCTTGTGGATTGTTTTTCCTCCAACTGAGGTAGGCCTAATTAAGTTTGACAACCGACATGTGTCACCGCACACTCGCTGCATTCCAGCTAAATTCCAGCACTGTTGGTGGAGGATTTCGCCAATTAGAATTGATGTGGGGCAAATTATAACATATCTATCTCCCCATGTATTGGCCAGTGCATTGATTATTTGGTGTTATTACATCAAAGACCTGTGGCTCCCAAGCTGTTGTACTGGGTTATCCTTAAAGGGGCTTTCATCCGAGCTTTGTGTAGCATGTGTCTCTTTGTATTTCGAACTCGAAATCTGTGGTCTTCGAGTCGAGTGCCTTCTGCAGCATATGGTGGCAGCACAGCCAGTGGAGTGACAAAATAATGTTTTGCACCTGTTCCCAACCATGCACTGATGAAAATGGCATATGAAAATGATATATACAGCCTGAATTGTCAGCCAGCGCTAAGAACCCGTGTTGTTCTCGGGATGAGAACACTGGGCATTGTTGGGAAAAGTGCAATATTGGGGGGGGGGCAGTGAATTTCTTCTGTTTAAAGATTGTTCATATCTATTTCACAGTCATCCTGCTTCACTATCTGTTGACAGTTGTTACCATCAAAGTCTGCCCCTGGGAATTATGAGTCAATATTCAATGGTTTTTCTGTTTCCATATCAGTATCGTGGCTGGATTTGAACCATGCACCGGGTGTGCTCTTTCTTTTTCAAATCAATCGATTCATTTCTGATATATATTCCAAGTGTTGATTGGGCAATTTCAGTGTTGTTGTTGTGTGTGATCAGCTGCTCTGAATGTAACAGTTGACCTGGTTACTTTTGAACGGATGTGAACTATCTATTACTAACCCTCTGTGAAAAAGTCCAATTTGGCCTGCTTCCAAACCTGCCTGCTGATCATTGTTTGGTTTAACATCATAACATAGATAGAATGATAACTAAAGTTTTCATTTAGTCTCCATCTTTCTCTATCCTTTCAGGCCATAGAAAGAAATGCATTTTTAGAAAGTGAACTTGATGAGAAGGAGAACCTTGCCATAACAGTTCAGCGACTCAAAGATGAAGCAAGAGGTAGGCCTACATGTATGTCCTGCAGTGTGTAATAAGGTCACATCAAGAGGCCTTTGACATTCACAAGTAACCCTTACCAGTGACAGAGCGATTGTTGTGCACTATGAAGCATAAGAATGGCACAAATAGGCCTTGTCATGCCTGTTTAAACTGACTTTAAAGTTTTCTGGGTTGTTAGTTTCGATAAATCAGTGATGTGAACCATTGATAAACATTTTATTCGTGATTTCTGAATAAAATTAACTTGGTCCTCCACTGTGCGTTTCTTTCCAGATTTACGGCAGGAATTAGACGTGAAGCAAGTACCACGCACACCAGATGGTAGTATCTTAGATGGTGCAGGTGAACATGCGGACGACGATGGTCTGAAGAAACCTCGGCTACCACAGAGTGGTCCCATTGATAATATTGTACAGACAGATCTCTCAAATGTCAAAGATAGTTCTCATGTAGATTCAAATAAATTAAATGAGACTATGACACCGCCAACGACACCGACAGGCAAAGGTGAGAATACTGTGAAATCATGTTTCCAGATCTCTGGTATTTGAGGAGGCATTGCAGATTAAAATTTTTTGGTACGGTATGCTTGATGAAGAAATATGCATCACAAGTCGTTAGCTGAAACGTACTATTCATTGGTATTGCAACTCCAGCCGCTCGCTATCTACATCATAGAGTACTGGTACATGACTTGTGAGCAATTTCAAATTATCAATTATATCCAGTGGAGGTAATTGGTAGATAAACAACATTTCCTTTCCTTATTTCAGGGTTACCTCCATTCACACCAGGTGGCACTCCACTGTCAACGTCAGCGAGGATATCAGCTTTAAATATTGTTGGTGATTTATTACGGAAAGTTGGGGTTAGTGTTAAGTTCATGTAACTGTTGATCTCTTTCATATCATCGCGATAATCAATTCCAGCAGTGTGTACTGTTTGCAAGTCCAGTCCATGCACCGCCTTTGAGACCATCAAATTCCATAATATTATCCTCTCCATATGCTTCCAGCATCCTCTGCTACTCCGCCCTTAGGAAACGTGTAAATGCCCATAAGAAAAAAAAATCCTGGAAGTAACTGGTTGATAACCAGTGTGTGAACTAAGTTAAGCCACCATGATCAACAACCAGTAGCTCCTATCTTCAACCCAAGCCTACAACTCCCCACACATCCAACCTGCTGTATTTCTCTTCCATCATAGCCTGAAGCATGCTGTACACCGACATTCATTTCTGATTGCAGTCGATTAGAGACTGTATCAATTATTCAACCATTAATTACATTTGTGTGTTACAGTTTTAGTGCTGCTAAAATGCAGGAAATAGTGCAATCATTCAATAGGCAGTAAATGGTCTATATTAATTAATTAGAACTAGTTTTGAAGCATGTCTTTAGCTTTAATCTTCTTGATTGATATTTCCTCCCTTGACTTTGCATATTGCCGGTAGGCCTATAACCTCTTTGATTGCACTTTCCTGATTTCTCTTGGCATAATGTGACCTGGATATCAACTCCCACGAAATCTTGTAGTGACGTTCCTTTGGAAGAAGCATTGAGAGTTGAAGTGCTTGATGATTCAGATTTGCATCCTGGAAACAGCGTCATCAGACATGGAAATTCCTGGTCATCCTAGTGGGAAGCTTTTAAGTTATTCAGACCGATCAATGAGTAAAACATTGTAAACCAGCGACCTAATTCTCATGAGATAAAAGTTGTCCTGATACTACACTGCTTGATGTTCTCACACGCCTGTTTCCTTTTTCGTTTCAAGCCATTTCTTCTAAAAAGAGATCAAATCTTGACTTCATGGAAGTGCTCTCTGAACTATGTGTTAGATATGTTTCCTGGTGGGAGGCGCAGTCTACCTGATCCTGAGGTACACAAACACCCCCATATAATGCATGGAGTGGACTTGCAATGTACCGTACTTCATTTCTTTTGCCTTTCTAAGGAACAAGTATTTCAAAATCAGATTCCCGTGTTTTCCATAGTTTTGCCAAAGTGTGAAGTCATAAAATCTTAAATTATCAGTTGCAGCTGATTGATATCAGCAATATAAATGATTGGAATGGCCTTATTTTTGACCTGTTAACAAGTTTTGATGATTGAAGCTTTCAGTTTCATTTATCTATTGTGTACATTTTCAGGCCCTTGAATCAAAGTTGGCATCATGTCGGAATTTCGTGAAGGATCAGCCAAGAAATGGCCGTGTGAACACACCTAGCCCTTTGAATTCACCCAGGTATGTATAGAATATGAAATAGGTGGAAGGCCATAGGGAAAGGACACAGGGACCTGCAAATGTGTGACAAGTCCGTTGAAGTTGAACAGCATTTCTCGTCGTATGAAACTGTTTTCTTGCACAGTCCAACCTTGCAGGTCTCAATTGAATTGAATGACTGAGCAACTGTTGCAGATTTTACCATATTCTACTGCATTCTGAATGCTTTTCAGATGTAATTTACCTGATATGTATCATAGCAGTGACTTCAAAATGTATCTTATCTAGTTTACAAGTGGGCATGAAGTGCCTGCAAATGCGTACGTTTGATGTACATTTAATAAAATACAGTATTTTTTAGGCTTTCAGTATGCACCTGTAAGTTTCCACACCCGCTCTTTCCCAGCATATTGTTGATCAAGCTTTCAGACTATTTCACTTGATTGGAAGGTTTCTAGTCTAGTTGCATTTTGATACACAATATGCATTTGAGGTGGTCAGCTTAATGCCTTATGAATTTCCTTTGAAAAGCTTTGTTTACTGTAATGGTTCAGCATCAAATTAAAAAAATCAAGAAGCTTCCTTGGCAAGTACACAAATCTAGCATTGTAACACCTTTGCAGGTCTACTGGCTTTTTGTCGGTAGGATTTTATGGTATTGGGTCTTTATTGCCAAGATCTGTGCAGTTTTCAGCCTGTTTATCATATTGATAGTGTTTTTTCTCTACCAATATGTTCTATGGGGGCTGTCTCATCCTTAGGTCACATGTCTTGGATATGCTGGAAGTAATACAGTGTTGTGAAGATTATACTCTATACATGTACTAATAAGAAGTAAACTACAATTTCATGCCCTCTTTGGGAAATTGGTATTGATTTGTTTTGAAAATTTAACTTGCCATCTCTAAAAATACTTAGACTTCATCGATTGAAGATTCATATTGTGTGAATGACGCATTTACTTCTTGCTTCGTTGGTTCTTACCTGTCTTTTTTGACATTTTTTGTGCTCATTGACTTTTTGTGGCAGATGTTTTTCCTTTAACCCGTAGGCTATAAAGATCTCTGTTTGAGTAGGTAGCGCCTCTTTATTTATCAAATAAGAATTAGGTTTAAGTGAAATTTGTCAGCAAAGTGCTTGGGCATTTGCATTTGGGAAAAGCCGGCTGTCTGATGTTGAAATGTGGTTGGAATTTACACTGGTGATGCCGTATAAAACCATAACATATGGTCCTTCCTCTAATTTTTTCGTTTGGTGAAGGTAAAGAAAGTCTTCAACACATAGTCTTACTGGGCATNACACCTTTGCAGGTCTACTGGCTTTTTGTCGGTAGGATTTTATGGTATTGGGTCTTTATTGCCAAGATCTGCGCAGTTTTCAGCCTGTTTATCGTATTGATAGTGTTTTTTCTCTACCAATATGTTCTATGGGGGCTGTCTCATCCTTAGGTCACATGTCTTGGATATGCTGGAAGTACCGGTAATACAGTGTTGTGAAGATTATACTCTATACATGTACTAATAAGAAGTAAACTACAATTTCATGCCCTCTTTGGGAAATTGGTATTGATTTGTTTGGAAAATTTAACTTGTCATCTCTAAAAATACTTAGACTTCATCGATTGAAGATTCATATTGTGTAAATGACGCATTTACTTCTTGCTTCGTTGGTTCTTACCTGTCTTTTTTGACATTTTTTGTGCTCATTGACTTTTTGTGGCAGATGTTTTTCCTTTAACCCATAGGCTATAAAGATCTCTGTTTGAGTAGGTAGCGCCTCTTTATTTATCAAATAAGAAATAGGTTTAAGTGAAGTTTGTCAGAAAAGTGCTTGGGCGTTTGCATTTGGGAAAAGCCAGCTGTCTGATGTTGAAATGTGGTTGGAATTTACACTGGTGATGCCGTATAAAACCATAACATCTGGTCCTTCCTCTAGTTATTTCGTTTGGTGAAGGTAAAGAAAGTCTTCAACACATAGTCTTGCTGGGCATTCTTTGGATTTTGTCGCTTCTTTTCTATTAATTGTAGACTTAATTTCCCAAATTTACAGGCCAATACGCCACCCATGATAATGTTTTCCCAGTAGAATAAAGTACAGTAATATTTAAGGCTCAAGAAAACAGTCCAGTTCTGGTCAATGTACTTGATTTCTTTGGTTATATCAGGTGAAGAATGTATTGGATATTAACCTCTCTCACTTACAAATCTTTGACAGAAAAACAGCTACATGCTCTTTCCCTGAATTTGGGACTGCTACATGTGTGTGCTTCAGTTGAACCTGGCATTAATATTGCCCATATTCTTCAACCCAGTGACGTCTTCCTAATTTGTTAGGGGTAAGCTCTTCGAAGAGAATCAGAGAAGCGGCCTGACCAGAGATGGACTGTTATTTTTTGCCTAACCTCTCTCTGCTTGCCCGGAAATGCTTCATTCTAACCAACGTCTGTGCATGTCCTAACCTTGACCTAACCTCGCTGATGCAACAGAACTAACTTGGTAACAGTGGAAAGGATCTCATGATGGAAAATCATGCTGGTTCAACCATTTCTGTTACCTTCCAAAAAGGAAGATGGTATTCATATGAAATGTTTAACCTTTCTGAGTTTGCTTTTTTTACTATCAGCTGTAGAACTATAGAAACATGATTGATTTGTGTCCGGCGGGTTATGTTGCTTCCTGATGTGATCATTGCAATCCTGTGGTTGGAAAATTACCATGCTCTGAGGAGCAATTTAGCTTGGAAATATCCCAAATACCTACACTGGTACCTCGTGACTGTTTTTATTGGTGTGCCATTTACACAATGATGCCATTTTTGTTCATTGTTGGAAGTAGATTAGATCCTGATAATACAATCTGGTGGCCTCCCATCTGACAGTCTGTTCATGATGTCAGATTGAAGCCTATAGATATTTGTGAAATAATCCACTGTATGTACAGTACATGTACAAATATGTGTGAAGTATTTTTTCCTAGAAACTGATGGATGTACGTAATTGACTAATCATGTAGGGGGAAAACACAGTCAGCGTTTCATTGTATTTGTGGCACATATGTATGGCTGGTCATTTCAGATAGGCCTACTTGCTTCTTAGTACCCATTTCCTTCCAAGATATTATCATTTCCATCGTATATTTTGGAGAATGCCTGCAAAGTATTCAATTTTTTAATTTGACCTACTTTTCAAGGTCACAGAGGTCAAAGTTTGTCTGGAATTACGAAATTGGCTCTTTTTGTAATGATTTCACCTATTGCTTTGAAACTTCCATTTATATGGCAATTTCACATGTTTGTACCTAAATGGCTTTTATGGGGTTGCTGATGATTCCCACCACCATGCTCAAGCCAAGCGGGCACAGTGCCATTGGCACTATTTTTGTTCATTGTTGGAAGTAGATTAGATCCTGATAATACAATCTGGTGGCCTCCCATCTGTTCATGATATCAGATTGAAGCCTATAGATATTTGTGAAATAATCCACTGTATGTACAGTACATGTACAAATATGTGTGAAGTATTTTTTCCCAGAAACTGATGGATGTACGTAATTGACTAATCATGTAGGGGGAAAACACAGTCAGCGTTTCATTGTATTTGTGGCACATATGTATGCCTGGTCATTTCAGATAGGCCTACTTGCTTCTTAGTACCCATTTCCTTCCAAGATATTATCATTTCCATCGTATATTTTGGAGAATGCCTGCATTTCCTGTTTTAAAGAGGAAATAAGGCATATTTCATTATTTTCATCCCGCTCAAATTCATTGGGTGTTCTTGACTGCCTTTCTCATTAACCCTTTCCCTGCTGAAATTGACTTTTGCATAGAAAGGGTTAACCCTGCCGGAGGACTGAGGGAATTGGAACTATTAAAAACTGGAGTAGGTTGAAAATATTAGTGAAAATATTTCACTATGTCAATGTGTTTTGAATGTTATGTTTAGTTGAAGACAGAAATTCAAGGGCAGAAGCCAGAACATGTTCCAGAATTACCTCAGTCCTTCTTATCTTAGTCTTTCTTTTCTGTTCTCATTACTGACAATTCAACTGGTTTGGCTTGATTTCTGTCATTCTGTAGGTCTGACCTCGTGAAACCAGGAGGACGCTACACCAACAGGTTCATACATAAATGTATTGTGCCAAATGAGTGATGTCCCTTGTGCTTGTATGCACCCACCCACCCTCTGCTTAGGGCACAGAGAACGAAGTGGTCTGCTTTTGGTTATTTTCTGTTATTTATGTTCTTGTCTTCATGTTTTGCTATTAACTCCTGAAACGGCTCTGATTGAGTTCCAAATTTGGTGTCTTTAAAACATCCTTACCAAAGACGACTTCATTTCAGCCTCTACTCTCGCAAACTTGCACTTTAGGTTAGATTCTGCATTAATAATCATGCTTTATGGCTCATAATCATGTGCTTCATAGAGTATGATGTCATTCAGCAGAAAATGTGATGACAACGTACATATCTGGCAGTAGTGCCATCAATTTATAACCACTCCTCCTTTGAGATGTATAGAGGAATCCCACGTGACATCATCAAGGCCACGTTGGACGTCAAATTGACCACGTGTTTCCTGAAGACGCGATGATGTTATTTCGTGTGCTGTCTCGTCACGTCGGGCGGAATGTCAATCCACGTGTAGCACCCTATTGAAACGCCAGTTTGCGTCATTTTGACGTCCAGTCACTTGATTTGATGACGTCAGTGGGATTCCTCTATAGTGGCTGTAGGTATCATTAGGATACACTGCCTGTCAGCGATCGTTTGGCAACACTGCTTCAAAGGCCTCCACTCAAAGCAAGCTTACAGCATCAACACCTTCATGCAACAAATCCACCTACTTAACCACCCTCACCAGGAAAAATACAGCTTAAGTTATGTGCAATAAATATGCATGCCTGTTCTAGTTTTTGTTTTGATCAGTTCAAATTGTAGATGTAGACTAAGGATAACCCTTTTCTGTTGTTGCTGTTATTTGTAGTTTATTTTAGGTCAGACTAGCTAACTTTTCTTTGCAATATTTGGTAGAATTTTACATACCAGTTGCTGTTATGTTAGTTATGTTCCCCCAGCAAAAATGGAATGGTGGAGCATGGATTGGGACATAACTCTTAGTGATACATGTCCTATATGCCACCTCCAACATTTTGTTATTGTGGCTTTTTAAAAGGAATAGTGTATTGAAGAAGCCGATAGGCCCAGAAAAAATAGATGTGTTCATAAATATTACTTTCGTATTTCTTCTAAATTGTTCCTTTTGATTGTCAAATGTCATCAATGAAATGTGTCATCTTCTGGTTCAAATCCAGCTGTCCTCGTGTCTCCGCGTGCGTCAACGAACCATACTTACGATGTTTTCTCTCTCTTTTCAGAGCCAGACGGTTAAACCGAGGTGGAAGTGCACCAACCACCCAGTCAGGCCTAGTGAAAGTGACCATCTGAGGACTAGACTAAAGACATTTTGAAAACCCTGTGCATTTTACTCAGTTCACACTTAAGGATCTAACAATTTCTCCCTGATGGATCAAGAACTGAAGTGGAAAAGTTGACAAAGAGTGAATTCTGCTTGGTTTTATTCAATTGAACTTATGTGCAATGAAGTAAATTTGGTTGTTAGTTCAATTTGAGCGATGTTTAGTTTAACATGTGGCTCATTCTGTCCAAAATATGGAAGATGGAGTGGGATTGCGATACATGTATACAGTGGACCCTCCTTACTGTGGACAGCTTGGTTCTGACGTGTGCTGCCGGTCCTTAATGGAGAAGTCTCTTGATGACAGACATACAATCTGTGATGCTTCATTGATCACAGATTGTTGGTATGCAGTAGAATGCTATTTTGATAGCGTGATGCATTTTCTCCATTGAGGATGAAATGAATGGTTGAAGGTTGCAGAGATTTTCTAAAGCAGGACAATTCAATTCCATGAATTTACTGGTATCCAAATCAACCCCTTTTAATTATTTGTTTTGACACTTTGTGAAGTGATGGAAAACTTGAAATTTTTACTGGTCATTCTCTTTGAACCACAGATTATTATGTAATATGACGGTGTTTACCATATCTTTGGTTCAAAGGAATAGCTCTGCAATTTAACTGTAAATAACTATGTATGTATGTCTGCAGCTGTATGTAGTAATGAAACATGCGTAACTTAATCATGTTCAGTGCTGTGGTAGAAAAAGTCACATCTCTCATAAATCTGTGGCAGAATTGTACAGCAAGCACGGATGTTAATATACAAGGTGTTACCTTATTCAGTGACACCATATTATTTATACATTTTCATTTGCTAAAAGTTTTCAGGACATCCGTGTGTACTCTGGAGTTGTCGGTGGTTTCTGACATAACACTCTGTTCCTTGGTGTGAAAATATGAATATTGTTACAATTTCATTTTCAAATGTTCAATTTGTGCAGAGTAGAGCTTGTGATAATACATATGTACCGTACTTGGTCGTCTGACTATCATAACAGCCAAAACATTGACACCCAATGACAAATTCTTTTATCAATGAAATAATTTCTGGGTAACATTTTTAGAAGATGAAGTCTCATTTTATGATGGACTATGAAACTAAAGATTTTTTCCAAATAAATTGTGATTTCATTACGAAATAGAAACTTTTCTTGTTTTGTCGTCCGAGTGTTTGAGTGAGATACCAGTGCCAGCATGCTGAGAGGGCCCAATTTCTTCAGGATGCATTTCATGATGCACTGGGGTATCAAAAGGAGTAAGGGGGTTTGGCTTGGCCTCTGTGCATGGCCCCTAAGGCATGCTGGTATGGTAGGCAATTCGCAATTATCCACATTTTCACAAGCGTACAAACTGTACGCTGGGGGGAGGGGGTCTGGGGCTGGCGTATGCTTTTTAAAAGTAAAAAAAATGTTGGGTCTTTATTTTGAAATGCCCTGTATATTTCGCGGCATTAGTCGTTCCTACCGTTTTTCTGCACAATGCTGAATGAGTCTTTCTATTGTCCACTTTAATTATTACGCTGCTCGAGACTGCCTACTTGCTCATTGGACAACAGCGGCTGCCGATCTGAATATTCAATCATGACAATGATCGGGCAAAACTGTGCCAGTTCTTGGTCGATAGAGGCGAGTTACTCACAGACGAGCTACCAATGAATTCGTGAATGCTTTTGTATTTGTTAAAAGTGCACTAAAATGATCTGCTGCTGTTGAAAAGAGCCAGAAAGTGGCCATGGTGGCGTCGGCAGAACCCGGTTTTGATCCCTTCTGTGTTCGAGGAGATCAAATCAACATTTTTTTGTACGCTTTTGGGGGGAGGGAAGGGGTCTCCAAAAACAGTACGGTATGTTTTGCACGCTTGTGAAAATGTTGAAAATTGTTAACGGCCCCTTACATGAGCAGTCTTTCATCAGAACAAACTACTCACTCCTACATAAGAATAAAGCTGACAATGTGATCAATTATACAACCATTTATTAAAATCTGTGCCAACATTTCTTGACAATGTTGCATTATTAACCAGCAGATGATCAGCTTTAATAGTTTACAAATATGCCGTTGCCCCAGAATGATGAACTTAGACAGGTGGATGAAGAAAAACTGCAAAATCTTTCGACCATCAGTTCCCAGGCATACAAATAATTACACACAGTCTGACTGGCATCTTTCAAGTCTAATCCTTGAATGGCTTGTGAGCTGTCACTTGACCAGAACTTCATGTTCATGGAATATCAAAAACGCCCTGATTGTTCCTGAACAAGGTCTCCAGAGAATATAAGAGAGCAAACTGTCATATAAGATGTCAAAAAAGCAAAAGCAAGAAATATTGATGTTACAAGAATATGCATTCAATTTTTGCTAGAACCAATACATTCCCAAATCAGAATTCCGCCACAATTGCCCGAGACTACTTAACAGCCACAAGCCCAGCAACCTCTTTAAGCAAACAATTGTTATGTAATGAATATACATCCTGCTCATTTTGCGCACTGTCCCAATACAACGTACATCATAAAATTAAGAATAAGTGCCTGTAAACAAACAATTTTGCTAAAATCAGCTAGTTTTGAACCAATTCGTAAATACAGTGGTCATCTAGACCTTGTTTCTTACCATATTAACAAGTAAAGTCAGTAAGACTCAAATTCCTCTCTCCAAGATGCAGTTTTGTTATTCGTAGTGTGTTGAGGATTCATGTTTAATTACATGAAGGATAGTAAATCACACCAGATATCAAAAGGACTGTCAAATTATCTTGTCATGATGTCAATGAATATGTCTGAGGAACACCCTCGAATCAAAGTGAAGAAA
This sequence comes from Notospermus geniculatus, assembly GCA_002633025.1. Classification (NCBI taxonomy): domain Eukaryota; kingdom Metazoa; phylum Nemertea; class Pilidiophora; order Heteronemertea; family Lineidae; genus Notospermus; species Notospermus geniculatus. The sequence goes on from NMRB01000042.1 coordinate 402,278, forward strand.
AGTCCTGTGTTAAGTCAGGTATACACACATGATAACCAAAGTCTTTCTGGGTGAGCACTTGCTGGCATGATGAACACGTCTGGACATGTAAAGATTGCTTCTTCATGAAACTGTTCTTCTTGCACGTCTTGAAAGCTTCATGCAGCTCTTTCTGCTTGCCAATATCAGGCAACAAGACAAGAAGCTCAGGAAACACAACCATGAACCGTTCAATGCCCATGAGTGAAACACAGCTGGTGAAGTAGTCCTGAGCGGTCGAGATGCCCTGACGGAACTGGCCTGAAAGGAATTTGAATTCATCAAATTCCTGCTCTGATCTGAGCAAATTGTGGAACTCCATGATAAGCTTATGGTTCCTCTCTTGGAAATCAGGAGGTTGAGCATACATGTACGTCATTTTAGCTGGCTTCATGGTTTTTTGCTCATTTGACGGCAGAATGTGTACTCCTTCTAGACTACTGGCAATAGCAGATAAGCTTCCTCCACTAACAAAGCCAGGTGGCGGCTTAAATGGTTTATAATCACTGACAGATATGCCTGGTGGTGATACTGGAGGTGATCTAGATGAATATTTGACATCGCTTTCCAGTGATGGGAAGTCACTTGACTGCAACTGGAGGACAGATTTTGGTACACTGGCTTCAGGCTTTGTCACAGTAAATGGTGTAGACTCCGTTAACTTCTTCTGTGACTTAGCCGATGTGTAATCTCTAGGTGCTTCCATCCAAGTGGCATGCTGTTGTGCTCCACCACCAAGGACTGGAAATTCATCAGAATCCAAATCTGGTACTTTATTGTTCTTTTTGTGTCCTTTTGATGGTGCTGAAGGCATTTCTGCAGCTGGGACATCCTCAACCTCTTCCAAGAGACTGAAATTATTCATATGGGCCAATTTTTCAACATTGCTAAGATTTTTATTTGAGATCACCTTCACATGGTCAACTTCATTCACTTTCTTCACCTCCAGCTCTTCCTCCACTTCAATGCGTGTATCTGTGTGACTCTTTTCTGGAACAGTAGCTGTCTTCTCAACCCGTTTTTTGTCTTTTTGTGATTTACTTTTGTTAGACTTGGTCTTCAGCTCACCCCCCATCCTAAAATCACCCACCAAATTGATCTCTGGCTCTGGTGGTTTCTTATCAGCTTCCTCCAACGCAGCCAATGCATAACTGATGACCATATCGTCAGCATTCTCTTTTTCTTCTTCCTCCTCACATTCTTTGTTTGTCTTTCCTTTCTTCTTCTTCTTTTTCTTTTTCTTCCCTTGTTTGGCCTCAACAGAAGCCTCTGAATCAGGCTTCTTCTTTGGTTTTCCCACAACAGTGATGAACTCCTCTTCATCAGCCGTGTGTAGTGGAGTTTTTTTCTCAGGTAAACCTGATTCATGTGTCTCCAACAGACCTTCTAAGTTGGATGGCAGAGGGGCACTCTTCTTCTGAACATTAGTGGTTGTCTGTGGCTTGTGGCTAGAATTACTTACAGGTTTGCTAACAGTAATAGGTTTTTGTTTTATTCTGTTACTCGGTGCACCTTTTGTCACCCACATGGGTTGAACCTGAGCACCACCTTCTCCCAGACTAGGGAAGTCTTCATTATCATCCAACACATTTGCATGGGAATTTTGCATAGTCTGTTTGGTAGTGCGAGCTGGTTCTGCTTTATTCTGAATTTTACTACTTGGTGAAGACTGGCGAGGTGGACTTGCAACCCAGGAATCAGCTTCAACTGCCTGGTAACCACCTCCTAATGAGGGAAAGTCTGAATCGCTGGTCAAATTTGGCATATTTCCAGATGAAACGTAGGTCCTTGGTTTTACAAAAGAAGACACATTGCCCCTTGATTCACCCGATATCAATACATTTCCTATCGATGACAACGTTGGCTCATTATTGGTACTTTTCGGAGCTTTAGCAGCAATAGATGACAGAGGTGGGTGCTTAAAAGGCAGATCAGGTTTTGACACAGGATCATGTACAGATTTTCTCAAAGGTTCACTGACCGGTTTGTTAGGTTCTGTCTTATTGGCACCTGACAAAGCAGGGAAGTCTTCTTCTTCCTTGATTTGTGCTTCTTTAGGTACTTGGAAATCCATTCCGGCAAATTTCTTCCTACTGATGTGCTTATCACCTCCACTTGATGGTGCAGGTTTATGGTCGAATCTCCACACCTTATGTGGATGCACTGGAACTTTTTTTGCATGCTGCTGCAACTCACGACTACTAGGTAGTTCGGGGAAATCATCTTCTGTCGATTCCTTCACAGACGTATTGTTTTCACGTGCAAATTTATTTGCCATGGTAGAACTGACAGCTGCTGCTGGGGCAGGAACACTGCTAGCAGTGCCTATTGTTGGGAAGTCATCTGTACTGGCCACATCTGGTGTCACTGGATCTGATTCTGGGGCAGCAGCTCCGCTCTCAGGTTTCTCACCGTGTGCAAGTGATGCGGCGATACCCTTCTTTAGGTAATCATCATCGTCATCTTCCCTAGAACACAAACACACCTGATATAATACCTTGAAACTAGGCATACAAGAAATAGAACTAACATCATAATCAGCATTGCAATAATCTAGAACTTTGGAGGTCTACATGTAACTGTCTCATGTCATCAATGGCAATCAAATCTGCGACCTTTTCTTGTTTGAGAAGTAGGCAGTGACCCAAGACAACACACTATTTTGGCTCCGAAGTATTTGTCACATCTCACAGAGAACAGATTTAAAATCCTTGTAAATCTTTGAACATTGAGAGCAGAAAGCAATACTCACCTTCTTGACCTGCGGTAGCCCCGACCACGACCTCTGCCTCTACCAACATCCTCATAGTCATCACCGGTCACAACGCCTGCAAAAAGTGTACAGATAATGTCACAGGTTTCAGCTGAACAAAAAACACTTCAAATGTAATCTCTATGATTGTAAGGCATCACACTGAAAACAAACTGTTATTTGGCTTAGGAGAGTATGAAAAACCTCAAACTACATAAAAAATTTCTTGCAAGTTGACTGAGTTATCAGTTCTTATATACATGTACATGCAGCCAATGCACCTACTTCGTTCCTTGCGGTTGGATTTATATTCCCTTGGTGCAAGGTTGATTTCAATATCAAGGGTCCTATTCAGCTTCATCTGCGACTTCTTCACCCCGCCAGCATGATGGTGTGCTAGATGTGCCTTCAGGTCAATAGATGAGTTGAAGGCATTGGTAAATTGGGCCTTGACACAATCACCCTCCTCACACAGGTAGTGCTTATCAAGAAAGTGCTCCCTCAGGACTTCATAGTCACTGTTGAAGAAAAGACACCAAGTAAAAGTATATGCACTATAAACCAGAAAGTTTTTCGAAGTTCCTTCTCAGGGAGATCAAGAGCTGAATACCTTGACTGATCATGTTTCATTTTGGCACTGCTGCAAGTTCTAGAAAGTGCCACAAATGAAGGTGATTTCAGCTAGTTCTACCCACCAAGGAAGTTTTCTGCAAGTTGGCCACCTATTAAGGCTACATTTGATGGAGATTGGGCTTCAACAAACCTGTAGTATTGGTTTGATCCGTGCTGATCACAGAAGTGACAGAAATAATGCTCCTTCCTGAGATGCCGTAGCAATTCATCATTGTCAAGATATCTTACATCACAGAACTCACAAAGAGGATGACCCCTGTGGGAAGTGTCATCTGTATCACCAACACGTTTGTGGTGGGCAAGGTCCGGTCGACTGTAATATCGTCGTTCACTTGAGAATACCTGTAATTCACAAACAACAGAAAACACAGAAACAAACATTAGTTACATCTATTGAAGTGTTTCAACAGCTTGCGAGTTACAATCTGCGGTTCAAGTAATATACTTCAAGAACAGATGTGGCGAATATCATAGACATGTGGTCAAGACAATCAAACAATAATCAACCTTTGTGCTTTAGTCGCAGAAGTCCCATTTTTGTTATATGTTTGATTGGTTGAAAATTTGAGGCAAAATATGTGAAAGGTCTTCCCACATATCTGTAAACATATAATGAACCATTGTAAACATCTGTACCTTTAAATGTTCCACACAAATATCACAGTAATGGAGTGAATGCTCTTTACTCATGTGTGTCCTGAGCTGCTTAAATTGACGTTCAGGAGTCCGGTCAGGACAGAGCTGGCACTGATGTTCAAGAAGTTCTGTATAACTCTTTTCAATAGATGCATCTTCAAAATAGATGGCATGTTTCCTGTTGAGCTTAAACTTTTGCCAAAGGATCTTTTCAAATAATTTCTTTGTCTTTGTAAAAACAACCTGCAAATACACATCAAAAGAAAATACAAGTACAGCACAAACATAGCATTAATTTGCATGAAATATGGTCAAGATAGAAAAACAGCACTAGACTCAAATGTGACGTGTAAAACATATCCAAAACATTCAACATGTTCAATCAAAAATAGATAAGGGTGCACTTGCTTATCTATTTTTGGTTCAATGGATTCCCGGGTAGTAAGAAGGAAGTCAGAGTCTTCAGGTATTTTAATTTTGTACCTTTGGTAAGTCTGTTCTACAGATGGGGCAGGTCATGTCATCAATAAGTGCCCTCAATCTGGTTGAACACTTGAAACAGACTGGATGGTCACATTTCCCAACAGCAAAAATTGTTACTGCTTCACTGCAAACATCACAGATGTCCTCCGCACTTTCACTGGTCCTCCTCGGCATTTTCGAAAGTTTTTCAAATAGCGTAGCTAGCCTAGGCCTAGCAGAAAAACGTGCTGCAAAGGTTTCCAGAGATTCTTGTAAGAGCACAGCAGTGTCTGTGTTCTACAACCAGGTAGGCCTTTCGTTATGTACCTGTATGTAGGCAGGCCTACAAATGTACAATAAAGGGCCCAGGCCAACAATGTATAAGTCCGTGTGTGAACATTGCAACTCCCATGCCCATGGTGCCCGGATGTTGCTTGTGACGGTGTAATTTTCGACGTCACTTCAACATTTTATTCATCTAAAACTGAGTCAGCTAAATAATTTATGTCATGACCTATTAGTTGAATATATCTAGGTACTGTTTCATGATAACAATCACGATGGTAGGCTCTAGGCCTATGAGATATTACACCAACAGAACAAAATTATGGCATGATTGGGAGATAATTTCCAGAGAATTCCATGAATTCTGCTGTCGTACACACGAACGCGAAATCCCGCAGATAGTTCATTGCGACTACCACGTAGACTGGTCCCCTGCCTATTCACCATACACTGACCGGACCAATCTGAAGAGGTCGCCACCATCGTTCCTTGGTGACCGGACCCCCTGGCCGCCCGCCCGGTATCCTCAGAAAAAGATGATACGCCTGGTCGTGTTGTGTTTTTTTGGTAGCTGCGGCATATGGCATATGGCAAGCCGTTTGTTCACTTAGTCCAATAAACCTGAGTTTTTTTAAAAACCTTTTTTTTCATAAAAAAACTAGGCCTGGGTTTATTTTGAAAAAAATCTTGGTTTTTTACAGAATCTGGAAAAAAACAAGTTTTTAAATAAGAAACTTGTTTTTTTAAAAACAACCAGGATTTTTCCCATTTTGCAGAAAAGAAACTAGGCCTAGGTTTATTTTCCAAAACCAAATATCTTTAAAAAAAACAAGTTTCTTTTTTAAAAAAAGTTGGTTTAAAAACCACAGTTTAAAAAAAGTTTCTTTAAAAACAGTTTTTTTTAACCAGGTTTATTTGATTAAATGAACAAACGGCTTGCAAAAATCAAAAATACCTGTTTTTTCCTTTTATTGGACAAATGGCGAGTTGTATCAAAATAAACCAACTTTATTTTTAAAAAAAACTAGGTTTCTTTTAACAAAAACAAGTTTATTTTTTAAACTTGTTTTTACACTCAGGAAAAAACTAGGATTTTTTTGAATAAATGAACAGTTGGCTAAAAACCAAGTTTTTTTTAGAAAGAAAAAGGATTCTTTGCAATGGAGGAAAAGAAACCTAGTTTTTTAAAATAAAAACACAGTTAAAAAACTGGTTTATTTGATTAAATGAACAAACGGCTTGCCATAGCGACTTGTCTTCTCATCATTTTCTTTTTTTACTGTAAAAATCCTAACGATAACATGACTGGACTAGGAAATAATGCTGTGATTAGACTGATCCCATGCCCGAGAAGCAGTGAAGTGCTTTGCTCAAGGCTAAAAGTTTGGCTTCAGTGAATAAATTCCGGCTGCTAGGCCTAAAAAATTTCCATTCTGATATTTCTATTTTACGATGAAAATAGGCCTACAGTATACTGCACGACATCATTGTTTTATGCAGAAGAACGGTGGTCTAATTTTACGCACCGTGTGTTTTCTCTCCGTGACATGGTGGCACATGACTTGCTCGCAGAAAATTCCAAAATGGAGAATAGCGGCGCTGCAACTGGTGGTGGTGGAGCTTTCGGTGCTGGTAAAGCGGGGGCTCCCTTTGATCCCCTAGCATTTATCAGGAAACCTCAAGTAATACTTAGAGCTGTCAGCTTGGTAGGTTGTACAGATTCTTCTCACGGTTTCAGTCTCCGAGACCGGCCTAATGGGCAATGGCAATGAGTGTGCGGAAAGATGATGATGATGATCATGATGAGGTGATCGTGTGTGCATGCATGGCAGCCCAGTTGAGTATGCACTGGACCAGTGGCTGGTGCAGTATGCACTGTGCATGCAATTTAGACTAAATCTGTTTGTAAACTTCGCTCCGATTTGCTGTGTGGCGTAATTGATAACTGGGGCCTGGGCGGCGGCCACCTCACCTGTAGGCCTAAACGACATCCTCAAGGAAATTTCTTAGACTTGAACTGGAAAATAGGCCTTATCGCACCTAGCACATGGCCAATCAGCATAAATCAGCGAAGCGGAAAAGGCCCAACCATCAGCGCCCCCGCAGTACATTCACAATGCATTGCCCTTTGCATTGCGTGCATTTTTTGTCAACATTGGCCAATAAAAGTCACTTCCAAAAGTCTGATGTGCCTAAACTAACTAGCTACGTGGGCGGCGGTATAAAGTGATTCAAGTCGATAAATTATTGACCACTGATCGTCTTCGCGATCGCCAAAAATCGATGATTAGTCCATGTAAACAACGCCAAAACATTATCATATTATCGTGCAACCCCACGCTGATTGGTCAATAACTGACACGTGAGGGCCACCATGATGATAACATCATGACATGTGCTAATCTTTTGGAATTAATCATCGATTTTTTGCGATCGCGAGAACGATCGGTAGTCAATATTTTATCGACTTGAATCACTTCATAACGCCTCCCACGTAGCTAGTTAGTTTTGGCACATCCGGCTTTTGGAAGTTGCTTTTATTGGCCATTGTTTACAAAAAATGCAGGCCATGCACAGGGCGATGCATTGTGAATGTACTGCGGGGGCGCTGATGGTTGGGCCTTTTCCGCTTCGCTGATTTTATGCTGATTAGCCATGTGCTAGGTGCGATAAGGCCTATAGGCCTATAGACATGGCCCAGAAATAACGGGACACCCGGTCCAGTTTTCGACCATCTCCTAAAGATCTTAGCAGAAATCAGATTTTGCGTTCCAATAATTTTATTCTTTTTGGCCATTGGAAAGAGGATTACTTCTGGATATTGGCAATCCAAAAATTTTGGAACCCAAATGATCGAAGATTTAGAAAAGAGTGATTTTATTGAGGCACTCATCAGAAAAATGATCAAAATTCGTGTGTGCGGCGGGCGTGACGTTACGTCATTGGCGTCACGACGCAACAGTTTCCAATGCTTTTCCACGGCAAAACGTGCATTATGGAAACTTTGGAACTAAAATTTCAACTTCTATCGGTCTGCACACCTGTGTTGACGAGATACACGCCATGCTGTTTACACAGGTTAAGTCTACTGGTAATTCGCTACAAGATGACGGGTCAATTGTTATGTTAAACTTTCTGGCTTTCTCACAAGGAGGATTTCAAAATGGGTTGCAAAAACCAACTTGGCAAACATAGCCCCGCAATCAATGGGCCATGTCTATAGGCCTAGGCCTACATCCAGGTTTACCTTGGCTTAAGGGTCAGTGTTCTCCACACCAGTTTAAAAAGGGCGGCCCGCCCCTCTTAAAAATACCGACGGCAAAACCCGCCCCTCTTAAAAATTCGTTCGCCCTAATATTTATGGTTTAGATCGCTCAATTATACATCTCAGATGCTCAGAAAACGCATCTCAGAGCACCTCAAATCCAAATTTCGCTGGGGAGGGCCCCCAGACCCCCCGCCAGAAGGCGCCTCGTACAGTGCCTTCGACACCACACCCACTGCCGCCCCTCTTAGACCAAAACCCGTGGAGAACACTGCTGTTATGAAAAGTGACTCGAAATCTCGAATTTTTGACGCAAAAAATCTGACTAACTCCACACTGAATTGAGAAAATAAGTCTAGGGGCACCTTCTTATGACGATTCCCGAGGGCCCCTGAGCCTTATTTTCCCAATTTTTTGTGCAGTTAGTCAGATATTTTGCGTCAAAAATTTGAGATTTCGAGTAACTTTACATAACCCTTAATAAGACGTTTTATGCATTCACTTAGGCCTAAGAAATGTCCTTCTCGTTCTGTAAGTAATCCTTAGTCAAGTGGTATTAGGGGAAAAACTAAGGAGTAAGATGTTTTTTGCATAGGCCTAGCCTCAGGGTCATAAGGATGGTGATTCTGGAAGGAAGAGTACTGAGTAGGCCTGTCTGCTATAGGCCCTACTTTTCATGGCTGATTCATGACATGGTCATTGCTTTTTTATTTTCAGCTCTTTTCCATCATAGTATTTGGTTGCATATCTTCTGGAGGATGGTACAACGGCGTGTGCATCTACAACAGGGATGGAAATGCTTGTAACTATGGCATTGGAATAGGTGTTCTTGCATTCATTGGCTGCATAGCTTTTCTCGTGGTGGATGCCTTGTTTGATAATATGAGCAGTGTGCAACATAGGAAATATGCTGTCATTGCTGACATGGGATTTTCTGGTGAGTAGAAAATGCTGCTTGGAATAGCTGAACTGTTTTAAATCCAGAAAATATTAAATGTTATTGTGTTATTGCGATAGATGTCCCTTGGACACTCTTTTCTCGAAAGGTTGACTATCAATCCAGAAAATGTTTCAGTGCGGCTTCAGAAAGCAATATTTCAGTCTTGGCCAAGAATACAAACACATGTACAACTACTCAAGCCTTATACTGGTATTCTTAAGTCCCAATGTTCTCTTCTTCAGGTCTGTGGACATTCCTCTGGTTTGTGGGTTTCTGTTATTTGACAAACAAGTGGGCCAGTACAAATAAAACATGGGTTGATACCAAGACTGAGTTGGGAAGGAACAATGCCCAGGCTGCTATTGCATTTTCGTTTTTCTCCATCTGCTCATGGGTAAGTCAAAACATGATAATCTCAGAACATTCTATCATAAAAAAATGTTTTGCAGTAGCAAAATCTGTCATGACTTGAAAGATCTTTTCTCCATTTAGTTTCCTCATCATGAGTTGTGGATTTCCCAAGTCATGTGAATGAGTCATGTCTACTCATAATATTGCACATTCTACAGACAGCATGCTGAGGTTTACTAATACTGGTACATGTTCATGTACATTAACAATAGAGAGGTTAAGATCTTGAACGCGAACGACAAACGTGAACGGGAATGACGTCATTGTCGTTCCCGTGAAAAATTCGCGTATATCTGGTTAAGAAGTGAATTAACCAGGAACGCGAACGTGATCTATTGTTTAAGTATTTGGGCATGCATTGTACGTGTGTCTCGAACAATGGCAGTTTATATTGGTACAATCTCCGACGCTGAAGTCAGACGGTTCAACCTTACTGACTCTGCCACCTGCAGGTCCGGACTATTTCAGCGGAGGACCGTATATTTTGGCAGCAGTGATTTTCCAGTAATGCCAAATGGAATTGAAGTATTTCATGGTTTTATCCACAAACGACACCCATGCGACCCAAATTGATTCGCGTTCTTATGCCATGTTCAAACGACAAATCGCCTCTTTCCACGTTCACCTCTTCCGAGAACGCAATCGGGTGGCGAGAAGCAGTGACGCAATGCNCCAGGGTCATAAGGATGGTGATTCTGGAAGGAAGAGTACAGAGTAGGCCTGTCTGCTATAGGCCCTACTTTTCATGCCTGATTCATGACATGGTCATTGCTTTTATTTTCAGCTCTTTTCCATCATAGTATTTGGTTGCATATCTTCTGGAGGATGGTACGGAAAAAAGTGCATCTACAGCTGGGATGGAAATGCTTGTAACTATGGCATTGGAATAGGTGTTCTTGCATTCATTGGCTGCATAGCTTTTCTCGTGGTGGATGCCTTGTTTGATAATATGAGCAGTGTACAACATAGGAAATATGCTGTCATTGCTGACATGGGATTTTCTGGTAAGTAGAACACGCTGCTTGGAATAGGTGAACTGTACGGTGGCCCAAACATGCCATGTATATATTTTTGTCCACATTAAAATATTCTGAACATTATTGCATTTTTTCTCGAATTTCCACCCGGGTGGAAAGTATTCTCACCCAGGTGGAAAGTATTCTCACCCGGGTGGAAAGTATTCTCACCCGGGTGGAAAGTATTCTCACCCGGGTGGAAAGTATTCTCACCCGGGTGGAAAGTATTNGGGTGAGAATACTTTCCACCCGGGTGAAAATACTTTCCACCCGGGTGGAAATACTTTCCACCCGGGTGAGAATACTTTCCACCCGGGTGAGAATACTTTCCACCCGGGTGAAAATACTTTCCACCCGGGTGAGAATACTTTCCACCCGGGTGAGAATACTTTCCACCCGGGTGAAAATACTTTCCACCCGGGTGGAAATTCGAGAAAAAATACAATAATGTTCAGAATATTTTAATGTGGACAAAAATATATACATGGCATGTTTGGGCCACCGTAGAACTGTTTTAAATCCAGAAAATATTAAATATTATTGTGTTATTGCGATAGATGTCCCTTGGACACTCTTTTCTCCAAAGGTTGACTGTCAATCAGAAAATGTTTCAGTGCGGCTTCAGAAAGCAATATTTCAGTCTTGTCCAAGAATACAAACACATGTACAACTACTCAAGCCTTATACTGGTATTCTTAAGTCCCAATGTTCTCTTCTTCAGGTCTTTGGACATTCCTCTGGTTTGTGGGTTTCTGTTATTTGACGAACAAGTGGGCCAGTGCAGATAAAAAATGGGTTGATACCAAGACTGAGTTGGGAAGGAACAATGCCCAGGCTGCTATTGCATTTTCGTTTTTCTCCATCTGCTCATGGGTAAGTCAAAACATGATAATCTCAGAACATTCTATCATAAAAAAATGTTTTGCAGTAGCAAAATCTGTCATGACTTGAAAGATCTTTTCTCCATTTAGTTTCCTCATCATGAGTTGTGGATTTCCCAAGTCATGTGAATGAGTCATGTCTACTCATACATGTAATATTGCACATTCTACAGACAGCATGCTGAGGTTTACTAATACTGGTACATGTTCATGTACATTAACAATAACACTTTACATGTACTTAACAGTATGTTGCATTAGTAAGTTGTCAAGGAGAATTTATTCTCATTGAACGAGGAGTTGATCATTGATGAATTGATTTCTCTAAAAGCTCCTCTCTTATATATTTTTGCTATTATTGATATTGAAATTCTAATACTTTCGTTCATTTTGATTCCCTTGTGGCTTGGCAAACAGGTCATACTTCTTTTGGGTTCATTACCTTGGACCACCCTGTCTACAAAGGTTGTCAAATATTGAACCTGGATTTATTGACATGAATATTGGGAGAGTCCATAGACTGCATTATATGAATTGAACTGCTACACAAGATAAATGGCCCCCATTTGTCTGCTGTGTCTACATGGATTGTTGAAATAATTCATGTAGAAGCCTATTCCAGTGATTTGACATCCTTTTCTATGGGATTGGAAGTCAGCAGGGGTGGAGTGATCTACATACTCATCAGTTCACCAGCGGCTAGTACATTATGCATGCTATTTCATTAAAACTCACAAAGATCAGGGGCGACCGCCACGAAACTACGATAGCACTAACAGGGCCTAACAGAGAATTTCTGTAATGGTAAAAGCCATTGCATACCTCTCTGTTAGGCACTGTTAGTGCTATCGGAGTTTCGTGACGGCCCGCCCAGGGGTTTAGACAACGTGCGTATTTGCGCAAATCTTGTTGGAAATCTTAGTGAAAAACACAAGTGAAATCTTGCACAAGACGTAACATACGCATGCTAAAAAGCCCCAGATGCGGACCGTACGCACTGATACTGTTATGATCTGTCAAACACGCAAGCAATTGAAAACTGTCTTAAAACCGCGAATAAACATGATAAAGTTCCACAGTCAGCATGCAAAACGCAATGAGATTGCCGCCATGGCCACCATTTGCAATGCAGGTGTGATGTCGTCAGAATCTTTCCAGGTCTCACTACACAGTTTTGGTGAGGTCTCACTACACAGTTCAGGGTTCCTCCAGGTCCTTTAAAACCATGAAAGTCCAAGAATATGAAATGCTTAAATTTAAGGCCTTGAAAGTCCATAAATATTGAGAAAATCCTATAAAGTCCACAAAAGTCCTTAGAAAATAAAATGTTCAGTCTTGAAAATTAAATTTTCAGTGTTTTTTACATTGTCTCGCTAATTTCTTTCAGTCAGGAAAGAGTAAAATTCGGACGCAGATGCCGGTGCACATGGCCCGGCTTCTGTGTAAGTCATTAAATTTTACAAATTTGGTACCATGAAAGTCCTCAAAAGGTCCATGAAATTTTACGGCTGTCTGGGGGAGGAACCCTGCAGTTATGGCGTGTCCTGCTCTGGTAGCGCCGGGCATGCGTAAAATACGCCAGTTTACAGGGGCCAGGAGAGTGGTACGCACTCACTAAATACAAGGGGCTGATTTCACAAAGGGTGTTTTAGACTTAGACGCGTGTAACTTCGTCAAATGCATGGTGGAAGTGTGTGCATTTAGTGAAGTTACACATTGTCTAAGCCTTAAACACCCTTTGTGATATCGGCCAAATGAGTAAAGTACTCCTAGCTTTTAAAAAATTATCTGAACCCCTGCCGGATTTGTGCATTAGGATGAGAAATTGCATGACCCATTTGCAACGTAGAACTTCAGTTCACTGTTTTGTAATGGAGAGGTCACATCCAGACAGAGGTGTCCATTAACAGTCCTGTATCGCCAGTTGACCAACAATTAAAGCTGCATTTTGTGAAGTGGATGCTTGAGCCCTTATGATGTGATCCTATTATGATTATAACAACACAGTTGACTCTGAGTGGTTGTAATCTGAAACCTGTGAACATACATGTTGTCATACATTCTTCATCTTATTAGCTTACAACACGGTGTCTGTATCACTGGTACTTAATGATGGCATTTATTCTGTCATTGACCTCTTTGACAACACACATTATTTATGCATTTGGGACATTTTATATACATGTGTACATGTATTGCAATGCTATGATTTTTCTTGCCATCAGTGATAAAGCAACATATTCAAAAAGATCTGGCTGAAACACATGTGAACTTGGTTTTCCATTAAGACTGCATCCATCTTCGTCTTGCACCTGATTAGATGGCAACCTGTGCCTGGTGAACCATTCAGGGTCACTGGATCACCATGGTGACAAGCGATCCCACTCATACAGCTCTGGTGCAAAGTTAGATACTCATCTTCATTGTGGACGAATGAGCTGTTGTTCTGGCATTTTGAAAATGGCTGTGAGAGTTTGATGTTGAAAGGAGATTGGATAAAGAAATCGATCAGTGTGACAGTGGCATTGGCATGCCAATAACTTCACAATTTCCGTCCGTAACCTGTAAAAATGGCTGCTGAGGACTGACTGTGGTTTTTGGCCGAGTGGCTACTCCATTGGTTGTGGACAGTGTGGTGGTTAGAATGTGGATTTCATTTGGGCGAATAATGGAGAAGAGCATCGAAGTGCATCCATTTGAATCAACCACCATTACCCTAGACATTTCATCCTGCATTACCTACATGTAACCAGTGCCTGGATCTGATGTCAAACACTTGTCACACACCAAATAAATGTCTACCACGTTGCTGCAGCATAATATCAAAGGAGAAGCAGAGTGGGTGTCGTGTCGATAACTAAAATAGCAACATACAAATATATTTAAAAATATCTTGAATGATACATACAGGCTTATATTCAACTCGATGTACATAATTATGTACCGGTACTCAGAAAATATGCAAAGGTATTTGCTAATGTTTCCTACTTAGCTTGCAGCAGTTGACAAAATTCTTTGCCAGTCATGGATACATGGCTATTCCCTAAACCTCAATTATTATATTTATCCTGTATGTCATCTTTGCACTTGCAGACTATGATAACACTGAAAGTTGCAGTTAGTTGCATTCTTCACTCCATGTGTACCATTAAAACCATCAGGAAATTTTACCGGAACTGAAGACCTCCACATCGTTTAGACCTGCCTCACTAAAGGAGGCACATACATGTATTGTCCAATAGTTGCTTCTTGTGTGTCACTGGAAGCAGCATTGTGATGGAGGAAACATCCTAAGACATAAGAGGATTAGGCTGTGAATCCTGGTAATGGACATTGTTTTTATTGATCGAGAGCCCTCCTGTATCCACTTCGGATGCATACCTGAATGTACTGGTGTGTAAATGCTCAGGTTGAAGTGAAGTGCTGGTGGAGCAGCTACAAAGTGTACAAGTACATTTGCCTGATCTCTTCATTTTGTCTTTAAAAAATCAAGATGCTCTGTCCTACAGAGTCAATTGATTCCAAAAGATGTGGTATTTAAAAATTTGAATTAATCCTCAAGTGCTTTGATTGCACCAATGTTAGGAGACCAAAGAACCTAAAATCATTGATAAATTATGCATAATTAGAATAAAGATGGATTGGATCGTTGCTATATTTTTTGTTCATTTGAAAAAACTTGCATTAGGTTTATCGTTTGAGGGAGAGAGTCAGTCACCTCGGAATCTTTGGATGTCTTATTACATGTAGTTCTTCACTGGAGTATTAAGTTTTTATGATATAGCAGTGTAAATGATTATAAATTCAACATGTTCAATATAAATTTACATGTCATTGCATTATATTTTACTTTGGAAAGGAAGAGATTCATTGTTTTGAGTACTTGTAACTGGATTGGTACTGGATTGAAGGTGTGAGGAATAATTAGAATATCAATTTATTTGCCACTGATTATGATCATTTCGAATTCTGGCTCGAACATCGTTTCCTGAACATGACTACTGCAGCAATGAGATGCGAGTCTTACCCTCAGGCTGTTATCAGTGTAATATGCGTCACGCATGTTTGGCTTCATGAATTGAGCATCTTCGTGAAGCTGACAACATCTACAGGCTACATTGTATTTGCTGGCAACAGAACAGCACTGAGTGATGCTGATATTGTTGTGGCCGAGGCAAAGTGAAATACCGGCAGCCAATTTATTCGCTATAAGTGGGTAAATTCCTAATTCAGAAAAGTGATTATTTGCTTGGGTTTTTGAAAAATGATAGAAATAAATGAAAGTAGGCCTCCATTGTTAAATATTATGAAAAGGCTGTGGTGAATTATCATCCCAATTGAATCTGTTATGTGAAAGTCATTTAGTGCATCATACAATTCGTTATGTATGCTTTATGACATTGCAATTATTACTGAATGTCTTGTATCATAAACACCATCTAAATGTGTAGTATGTCTCCACACATTGGGTAGTGTAAAAACAAAATGGAAATCTACCCCATCAATCATTCATTTATGGATTTTCATTGATTCCTTTCCTATACATTCGTCCCGTGCCTGTGGTTGATTTCTACCAATTCGTTACTCATCAATAGAATACGGTAGAACAAAGCAAGAATGCTCCAGAAGGTAACAGAGCAGCCAACAATCAGAGGACTTTATAGAGGAAGTAGGAGTAGGAGAGGCTATCTAACTTCCAAAGTACATTTTTGAAACCACAGAGATTATCTTTTGATGAAGTGTGGCCTGTCTAGTAGAATTGCATCTAGCAGACGTTACAATAAAGATTTATAGCTTAATCCAGCTTCATCACACCCTGAAACACTCATCAGTGTCGAAGTACTGCCTCTACTACCCCTCAATATGTAAGCGCTGCAGATACTCGACCTTGACAATCTCCCACTCACGACACCATCGCTACTGTGGTAGTACATTAGCTGTGTAGTGCTAGCGGGAACTGGTATAGATTGACTACGGTATAATCTTGTACATGTAGCGAAATCACCAACGATCAATATGATTTATATATGGGATCGCTAAGAATGCAATCCATTCATAGATTCATCACAAGTACATTGATAGTGGGTGAAATCTATCATGGGTTGGCTTGGCTGTTGGAAGATGGAAGGTTCACGGACTTTGGTATCTCTTGTCCGCCTCATCATATTCATACTCATAAGCCCCGTTTACACTGCCAAAAATCAAGTGAACTCGGACCGGACCGAGCATACCCGGTCCGGACCACAAGTGAACCTTACCGACCCCCACAGAAGGAGGTGGTCTCGGTCCGGACCGAGTACTGTACCCCGACCAAGTGTGCTGTGTAAACCTGATGCACAGCGAACTGAACCGAGTCCACTTACCTGGGATGGTATTGAGCATGCGTGCAGTTCGTCCTTGCGTCACCCGTGGGGAAACCCGGCATGCATTCCGTGCGAGTTTCTTACCTTAATTGAATGGAGAACGACACTTCAGACAGATGAAGTGGACCTGGTCCGGTCCGAGTACGGTTCACTTCAACTGGACCGAAATGTTTGGCAGTGTAAAGGCAGCTTTATGACGGGAGGTTTTTGATGACAAATGTTACGTCTGCTAAATCTCATAATGATGGAGCAAAAAAATAAGGATGAAGAGTTAAATATCCAAAGATTTAAGATACTACATTATCATCTTTGCAACAGGTTATATTCTTCCTTATTTGTCCGTCCCTGAGATAACAGAGAATGGATTCCCTGTGACATGGTGACATTCTGTGACAAAACGTGTTTGCCTGAAATTCTGTGACATTCTGTGACTTTTTGAGAATTCTGTGACAAAATGTGACAAAGTGATCAGTAAAATTTTGTGACAAATAGGAATTTTTGTGACATTTCAAAACATGCTTACAATGCCTCTTTTTCATTTGAGAGGATGGCCAACTATTCAATACATTGTAATTGTAAGTAGCTGGTGAGCATTTTAGTGTGGCCCACCCCAGCCAGCCCGTGGTCAAGTTGGATTTATTCCCTGTATGGTGAAGCTGAGTCAAGGTGACCTGGTAAGCCTTTGGCTTGGTGTTTCCATTCCAGGTCATTATCCAGGGTGCCTACAAGGTCTTTAAGAAATTGTTAAAGTTGGCATATTCATTATCAAGGCCTTAAAAAGTCTTAACGGGGCTGTTTGTTTTCATCATTTGAGGAACCTGAGGTGTGATCCTTGAGAAAAGGGAAAAAGCAGCTATGGCCTCGTCCGAGCAAATGGGAAGTAAACTGTGACATTACCATGAAATTTTCAAAGCAGTTTTTCTAAGGAATTAAACATACATTATGGTAGTTAAGTTACTGTAGTTTCATTTGAAAAACATGAGAAGATAACTTCACTTACAGACATATAATTTTTTTAAGTTGAAGTTTGAAAGATCATGCCGGTTCCGTATGTGATGTGGACAATAAAAATGCCAGTTTTTCCTATCAAAAAGCATTTAATAGAGATTTCTATCTGTGATAATCCTAGGGAGCAATATCCTGAAGCATTTAGGGCAAACACTGCCTGT
>NMRB01000042.1:420168-453699 GCA_002633025.1 Notospermus geniculatus
TAGAAGTTTATTTAGGAGACAAATACCCGTGTCGTTTTGAAAAACACATGAAGAAGTAAAGGGAAATTTGCCATGCTCACTTTATGAGATGTGTTACAACCAACCCCGAAATTTTTTGACGGGGCAGGTGGTACCACTCGACTTTGGACCCATTTTTCAGAGACATGGATAGAGATGGCTAAACTTTGTTTAGTGCACAAGTGACCATTGATATCAAATATTCAAAAGACCAAGCAGGTTATAAATACCTCCTGTAATTAGGAAGTAATCGACCTCAAAAGAAAAAGTGTTACAACCAGCCCCGGTCTCCCCTACTGTTAGAAAATACATACGTAATCCAACTCACATTTAATCTTCCCTTTCTCAAACAATTCTGTATTTTCACATCTCTGCTCTGGTTTCACTTGCAAAGGTTTAATGAAAGAGCTTCTTTTTATACTGTCATCAACACGAATTTCCTAAAACCTTCTCTTCACTATGACGCCATTGTTGGTTATTTTTGATCCACGATCCTAACGATATCTCGTTGCGAAGGAGATTGTCGCATACCCGTGTTTCACCTCTTGGGGTTCATTCCAAATGCCAAAAGATTACATTTCATTGATTTTGTTGCCGTGGTCTCTCGTTGCGTATGTTATCAAATAGTGTTCCTGTGTTTGGCTTCTTTGTGTTTGACACGAGAGGCTCTGATGATGATGAGAGGAAGGCTCCTGTTCCATTGATTGCTACTCTAGAAGATGGCTCTTGAAGAAATTTACAAGCTGAACGAATCAGCAAATTTCTTATCTGATACAGTCAACCTGTTGCACTTGAAAATGTGGACATTTTTCTCACATATGATTTGTCACAAATGTATGCCTTCTTTCTTTTTTTCTCGTGCACTTTGCAATATGGGCATTGGAAATTGTTCAGTGCTGATATTTGTATCAAGTGGTTATAAATTGTATGGTATGTCTTCCTCCTGGGTTGCATAATCCATGTTCATGTATCACTAAATGTATTGTCATGTTGTACCTCACCCTGTCTCTTTTATCTTTTCAGGCTGGTTTGACTGTCCTTGCCGTTATGCGCTATAGGCAAGGGTCAGCTGAGGCGTTTGCCCAAAGCTATGAGCCTGACACCCTAATGCTCAGCAGTCAGCACCCTACTCCTCCTACCCAGGGCCTGATAGCACTGATCCCTACCAGCAGCCACCATTTTCACAGCCTGCTCCACAGCAAGGAGCACAAGAATACCAGCCACCAACATATTAAAAGTCACATTGGAAGTAGATGATGTCAAGTGTAAGTGTCAGTGTAGAATAATGAGGAGTTACCCACTTAAGTCAATTTACTAAGCTGTAATTTAAAATCACTGTCTTGAGACTTGGTCACCACTTCCTGAGGTCTTATGATTAAGACTTTCATTCGAGAGAATTTAGTTGTGTCAAATGGAGAATTTTCTCAGAAATGGTTTTTCATATAAAATGACTGACCTCATGTCCTTGTCACTCTCTTGAAACAACGTTGACTTCCTTCTTACAGCCTTACTACACATCTCGCCAAGTAACTGAAGAATGTGATGCATCAAGGATAAGTGCAACAAACTAACAACATGAAGAGGCAATTTGCAGAATAGCGACCATCACAGACCAGCGCTCCATAATGGCCGCTTCAGCATCACTGTAATAACAGTTTGACATTGTGCATACATATGGCTTTTGCTGTTGCAACAGATTTGTTGGCTAAATGATGTGACATCTTTACTGTACTGCTATGCCACTTTGACTCGCTGTAATTTTGTTCCCCAGTTGAAGTAATCAAATAAATTATCTTTAGAATGCTCATTGCTTTTTACCATACTCATATGAGCACTTTATGAAAGAGGTAACTTTACCCTGTCCTCATAAATTGGGAAATAAAATTTCACATGATTCAGCGATTTAGCAGTTATGTATTGTAAATAGCAAGCCAATGACACTGATTTCGACACATCAGTGCAATTTCATCGAAAGACACCTGCCATAGTAAATGGAAGAAACATACATGTAGCCACCGGTTTTTGAGATAATTTATTTCTATTTTCTTCAATTGATTGATTGATTTTATTGGTGAACATAGCTTAGCCTATTTTGAGCAAGTTGATGATCAAACCCAGGCCTGAATTTATTCATGAATACCATATCACAAGGAGTGAATTGGTATCAGTTTTTTGCTGGCTTGTGTCGTAACGTGGACTCCTGTTATGGGGTCTTGTCCATGTTTTGCAGGAAGTAATTTAAAACAACGTCTGTGTGTAACATTTTGAACTTGTTTGATAGAACCAGTATATGCAATTCAATGCTCATGTGTATTTCTGTACCACATGTGGAATATATTCATTTTTGTGGCGTCGGTTGCGCACTTGGTTATGGCTTGTCAACCACTGAAGTGGAAGCTGACATTTGCTGATTGGTTGAATAATGGTGAGTATTCAACCATCAAGATGCACCTCAGAAAGTGCTGTGCATATAACTGATCAATATACAATGTAGACAAAAACAGAGAATGGGGAGAATGCGTGACCGTGCAGACAGAGTATGTGATCCGTGAATGCCACTCGGTCATAACCAGGAAGATTTTGGTGGTAGGTAAATTGCACACTAGTCAAGTATTGACATGAGACAGCAGTGCATAACAACAGCTTCTAGTTTTTCAGATAGTACATTTAATACCTGTTGAGTAAGGTGACATTACTGATCCTGGACAGTCGAACAAATTGTTGTCTTACATGTATGTGTCATAATTAGATACAGCTACGTCAATAATGCATTCATTTGCCTTCATTACGCAACAGACTTGGTCATTTGGCAGCTGACTACAGTACATTACTTGTCGCTCTTGGTGACTATGTCCTGTCTAAAATGTAGTCAACCTTTAGATCATGCCAAATGTCTTCAAATATTGATCTAATGGGTGATGTGAGTTCTGTTGTCAGTTACATTTTATTATATAATGTTCTATTTGGCAGAGCTTTGTTCTGTCTGATGCTGGCCATTTTGTGCATGTGCTGTTTCCACTTCACAATGCAACAACTACCTACATCTCCACAACTATTATCATGGAGTTACTCATCCTCACAACATAACTTCTTTCTTCACTCTTTCAAGTAGTCGTTTGATCTGCAGGAGTTCAAAGGAAAACGTTGCGGGTGTGTTTGAAAGATGGGTCAACATCGGAGAGGTTGACCATGTTAATTGAGCAGGTGTTACAAAGAAGGAGAAGTCTCGTATTGAATCAGGGAAGTCAGTACAACGTTGCAAAATGACCGTAATGTATCGTGGAACAGCAATTATTTTGAATATTTGGGCATTGCCATGTTGGTGTATGTAGCGTAGAAAACACTCATATCCAGTAGCATTAAATTTCTTTGGGAAGGAGGTTTGGTTACCGATATATATCCTCCTTCAGGTGATGTGGAAGCAACAGTCTCAAAGCCCATTTCTAAGTACACCAGCTGGAAATGAATATTTTCCTCAGAAATGAGAGAATTTGCATTGTCAAGGTCATTTTGAACACTTCAAACTTCCTACATCCTCATTTCATACATGTATGTTACCATTGTACATGTATATTGTGTTGTTGCATCTTCAGTTATTCTGTTCATTTGTTATTCTCGCTTGCTTATTTCTCTAATGATTATCCATGAACTGTATACGAAAAAGGGCTGGAATCATTACAGCATGCCGCATCCCATCAAATGCGCTATTTTGCCTTTCCTATGCTTTTCTTACTCAAGAAGCAATATACGTGTATCTGAAAGGTTCCAGAGCCATGATAGTAACTTTGTTTCTTTGCCATTATGTGCTTACTTTATTATAATAAATTGTAATACATTCCATAGTGATTCTCGTCCCAGTATACATAAATATTTGTATTATTCAGCATGTAAGTCCTCTCCCCGAAGTACGCTATCTGCTACCCGAAGTTGAAAGCGTTCAGTTGTAATTCTTTTTCTAGTTGTAATTTGGTTTATGTTTTCATGGTTACAAGAAAGAACCAGTTACCTCTGGACCGACGCAAGGAATTATTGACCAGGAGTGCCATGGAATGTCTGGCTAGTTCTGCATTCCTTTCTATGATTATTTCTGTTAGGGCAATTATTTTAGTACCTGCCTGTGCTCCTTGGGAACATAGCCCCACATATATCCTTCTTAGGCCCTATGTATGTCTCTGTCGTTGTTCTACCGTATTTAACTCTTTAATCTGTCATTTGTATTTATTTCATCCAAGCTCTAGTCTTAGAATATAACTCACTCAGTGTTGGCTGTAGGGCACAAGTACTGTACATGTAACTGCACATACGGTACTCTGATGGACAGTTATTTCTGCCGGCTTGGATGGTACATAGATTAAGAAATAGTCAGCTAAAAATGTCATTAGGCAATAAAGTGTGTCATTGTTGGGTGTTACTTCAAACGAACAGTTGTCAGGTTTGTGTTATAGAAAGATGAGTGACTTGTGCAATTTGTATAGTTCTAGAGATGTCTCTCTCGGTTTGAGATATAATGTGTATATATATATATATTGTACGTATTCTAGAGTGTTTGTATAACTGGCCTGCTCGATTGGACAGTCTTGCACTCCAAAACAGCAATGCAAGCTCGAATGATAGAGGAGAAATTCGGTACACAATGGTGGATGAGAGTTTCAAACTAATGAGAATTGATTCATTGAAATTGTGTGACTCCTTTGAAGATTCTTAATGAGCATTAACATACATGTAGGCTCCTCTTTGTTGTCCAAACATTTGAAATTTCACAGTAATAACCTCAACAGCAATTGCTTACTTGGCCATTATTTGGTTTAGGCCAAATCGTGTCCTATCCTCTAAGGAATTGACATCAAGTTTCATTTGGACAGACCTGTAAACTGTATACTCAACAAATGAATGGACAGTTTTCAGTGGGGGAGTTAAGTAATGATATTCTTTGCCAACTGATCCTTTTTATGGCAATTTCATTTGGTAGTTTTGGTATATATACACTGCATGCGCATATCCATCACATTCGTCCGTTTATTCCTATACGCTTCCCTCTATCTGCCATGACATGCACACTGCAAAGGCTCAAATCATATGCATGTTGCATGTATATTTTTGTAGCAGTGCTTTATAACCATAGTGTTCTCAGAATCATACCCTATAGGAGGCATCGTAGTCACACTATTGACTGCTAAATACTGTTATCACTAACATAGGTTGAGAACAACCGGAACTCATGCAGTGTGTTGGGAAATATTGAAGAACAACGTAAATTTTAGTTGCCATATATGGTTTACAGTGTAGCTTTCAGGTGCTGCCATCTTTTTGTTTGTTGCTCATCCACTGACCTTTACCAGTTACCCAAGGCAGTAATCAATAACTCCCAATATATCCTTGTTGACGACGAGAGCGTCATGCAGGTAATTGCTGCCCTCTATAACCAAACGGCTCAACTGATGGATTTGATACCATACGTAGCAATGCTGGTGATTGCTTTAGTTTTCACATGAAATAACGCTGCGATACATAGGCTCTCTGGAGACGTATTCATTGAATCAAATAGGGTTTATTTTTGAGTAATATTTACATCAGTCTTCTGTGGATAGCAAGTTGCTATGGGGTGGGCATAAAGGATTCATTAAACTATTTTTTGTGTCCAACTTGAAATTCTTGGTGGATTTTCCACCTGTTTTTAGGGTGTTGACAATCAGGAATTCTTATAATTCGCATTTTGAGTTTTATTCCCAGACAGACATCTCAATTCACACTTGCTGAAACCTTTCTCCCTGTTTAACTCCATTACAGCTTACTCGTCCACTCGAAATGGTTTTTGTGAAGTGAGAAAAAAGCCAAATCACTGTAATAAAGATCCTAAGGCTATGGAACCAGTCCACCAATGCTTTGCCCAGCACTGTCTCCTCTTTATTACCTCTTCTGCCACATTTGAGAGTACTCCATAATCTATCTATCTATCTCTCCCCAAATTCTATTCAGAAACTTTAAAGTTTGCTTTAGATTGTTCACAAAATTGACGAAAAAATCAAGAGCATGTGACTAGTTGATGAAAATTTCTTATTAGCCATTAGCTGTATCAAGATGTACATATATATAAATGTTACCAGTGTATATGTAATACGATATTTGTGTCTGGTCAATTTAGAGTTCAAACGGAAAAAAACACATAAAAATGTTTTGCTAGGATCAGTGAGTGTAAATAAATGTGTGTCGTTGTCACCAGAGTTGCCAAACCATGTTGCTGTACATTTTGGTTATGGTTGTATGATAATTAAAACAATGTTAAGATTAAAGTGTTATGATTGTTTGTGAATGTTGATAGTCCATTTAGTTTTGATGCAAATGAGTCAAGCTGTTTCTGATTTGAGGATCACAGTTTACACAGTGGGGTTAATCATGGCATGTGACATTTTTGTAAATGTATAAACAACTGTGTTTCACATAAAATGTGCCAATATCTGTCTGATACCTGAAGTGAACAATAGGTTTCAAGTCCTTGCAGGACAAATGATGATTGGAGATCATCATAACCGATTTTCCGCTGAGAGCAAGAAATTTTTAAAAAGAACATTTTGCTACAACAGATAACCACATGAACCCTGTGTGATCTGTAGTCCTCAGAGACAGGTACTTCCAACTCCAGCATGTAACATATGCAGCTTGTAGATATATACCCTTTAATAGCAAGGCTTAAGAGTGTAACAGTGGCTAGCTTCTGTGTGGAGTATAAGTCCAGCCCTTGTACATTTGATACCAGAAAGCTATAGTGGATTAGATATTGTAGTATTTGTGTTAAAGAATGGAATAAAGAAACATAGATATGTTATTGTTAACACCTGATATTCATCCTTAGCTTTATTTCATGATCATAATTGAGTATTGTGATAATGTGACCTCACTTTACTGTCTGAACGGCTGTATGACATGACCTAACATCATTTCTTCTCCCAGCCTTTTCTTCCCCCAACATCAATCAAATACGTCTGCAGATGTTGCAACCTAGTGGTTTTATTCCCGATCGAGGGAAATGTATCCCAACTGTCATTATGATGACTCTTCATGTACCTGTTACCAGGATGACTAGAGTTTACCAAGGCTGGTTTAGGTTTGATAAAAACCTCATTCAGGTGACCACTTGATATCTGTGGTGAGCTGGGGCGAGTTCTTGTACTGATGGGTGTGACACACTCACGTGGGGAATTACTCTTGTGTCCGTCCTCAGGCGTCCAGCGTTTACTCTCCAAAAGATAACTCCCATTCGTCATTACAGGTTTTGGATACATGTATTCTGTAGCACAGGTTTTGTTCTGTTCTCTGAGCATTAGTTTTCGCTTTGAGTCACGTTTTCTGTACATGTCCGTTCTGGTACCACCAATTCTTGCAAAACCTGCACTTTTGATTCTGTTTTGCACCATTGCAGCGGTAATAATCGGCGACTGTTTGCCATAGACACCGTCATCTGTACAGGCTCCTCTGCTGTGACACGGTAGCACATCATCGTCCGCCGAAGCCAGTCCGTCTATTTCATTTTGTCCTTCCTCTCTCACTGTTCTCAAAGCCATAGGGTTTTCCCCCTCGTCTTCTACAAGACGTTTCGGAGGTCGATTACTGAAAGAATCCTTAGATACCTTCCGGCCAGCTTTATCCTCCCCAGATTCACCATTCACAGCGTCAAAAGGAATGTCCCAGTCTCTCACTGGTGAACGGCGTCGTGTTTGACCATGCTGGACCTCCACGACGCCAGTATCCACAGCCACACCTTTTTCTGGACGAACAGAAGCTGACTTGTCCGAGGGCGTCTGGGATCTTTCCCTGGGTGAATTCACGGTACTGTTGGTGACTTCAGTGTCGGCCATAGCCCCCTCGTCCTCCCACAGCAAATCCACGGCTGTGAGGGACGACAAATCGGAGAGGTCTTCATGAGCGGCCCGGTGTTTCTCGAATTCCCGCACTTCTTTTGGTTTCCAGAACCTTTTGGTCCTTTCCGTTGGTTGGTGCATTAGTATTTCCCCTGATTCCAGATCTATGGCATCCACAACGTCCTGGAACCCATTATCATAGGCAATTTGCCGACAAGACACGGTGTACCAACGTAACACTGTCTTCTTTGAGTCGTTTGGGTCTTCAGATTGTTGCTGAAACGAACACAGACACGTTAATCAAAGCTGTGTTCTTTGAAAATGGACCGCTGGAACGACCATCATCGTCGTTACCAACATCGTCGAGTTGATGCCGCCAATGTAAAATTGTGCTGGCTTCACGCTGTGTAAGCCTTTGGTAATTCTTCCTAACTCACCAATCTCGTCGTTTCGAATAGCACTTCGACGCCGTTGTCAATCAAGTACAAGGCCATTTCTTCCCTCTTCCACCTGACCGCAGTCATCAGAAGATTTTCGCTGAACTGAAGTCAACGAAAGGTATAGGACATAAATTGATAATGCTAAGATGAGGCAAGACAAAAGACACAAGGAATATATATATAAGAGGTACCCATAACGCCCGGCCATAACGACAGGAATTACGGTCAGTGCTTACCCACACCATGTTGATGTCGGCCCCTGGTATGTCCAAGAGTTCCTCGAATTCTTCGATATCTCCTCTTCGGACACAGTCCACCATTGCCTGAAAAGTGACGAGAAGGCGATGGGGAGGCGCCATACTATACCGAATTCGCCATCTTTGTGTTTCATTTGGAATCATTTGACGTGACTCGATCGAGATGGCCTACAGATTTTTGAATGAAAAAGAAAGTAGATGAAGCTCACCTGCTTTTGTTCTGGGGTCATCTCGGGCGGCGGTAGTTCAGAATCGACGTCATCCTGAAAATATAAACAACATATCGCTGATAGGCGATTGCGACTTTACTTGACGTATACTGCACAGAAGTTGGTAGCCTCCTGGACGCATCGAAATATCTCCGACGGATCTCGGGATCTCACGGATCTCCATCCCTGCGTATTTGCCTCCATGATTGACTTCCCCTGAACCCGCTGTGTAAAACCATTACCCGAATCAGAGGTGACGGTGGCTGAGTGGATGAATTATTGTTGCATTTTGGCTCCGATCAATATCACCAGATCACAGTGTTTCTTTTGCGATAGGCAAATATGATGAAGTAATCGGGGAAGTATAATATCAATACGACGGCAAATATTGACACGTTGACTTCATTAGTTCATGAGGTATTCATTGTGCATGTCGGAATTGTTCCACATTGCTTTCTTGTCGGAGTTGCAGAGAGTCGTGCAAGATGCTTCTCTAGAGACATGGGGCCAATCGGAAAGAACGGTTGATATAAGCAGTCTGATCCTGACCACTGCCGTAGCACTACTTCATAACCTCTGAGACCACACGATTTTAATAATCTGAAATTGCCTTCTCGTGTCCCTCCATGTGATTCCGACGTTACCGGGGCAACGGAAATCAACGGAGTTCCAAATGGCTGATGTTTGGTTTGTTATTTCAATTTTACATGACATTTTGGCATTTATTACTCAGATAAATCCGCTGTGAAATTGATTGCAAAGAAAACCAATTAAACGTTTCCCATGAATTATAGGCGACTTCGTATAACCATACTTACGAGTCTTATGCCACCGTCAACGGACCCAGACCTACTATTCTGGGCATTCCGTTCCGATGGGGTTCGTCCACAAGAGCAATCAACATCAAGCTGTTCCTCCGCGGGGAGTTCTGGCTTCATTGGGTCGGCGTCCTTCCCGTGGGAAAGTTGGTCTATGTCCATGATCCCGGCTCCAGGTTCCACCTTTTCGTCCTGTGCCATTATCAACTCAAACGGTAACCATCTCTGCAAGGAACAACATTGAAAAAGCTGCTTGAAAAGAGCCCGCATAAAAGGCGCAAAGTCAAGCCCTGCGCTTAGTGACGGTTCCGTCTCTTTTGCCGTGACAAGTGCCGAGAGGACGCGGGGCATGAAGCCCCTCGGTGTTGTAAATTCGGCGGGCGCAGCCTTCTGATAATATTGGTCGTGATCTTACCAACTCGAGTCTAAAGTATAGTTCTGGCGTTGCTATCATATACAGCGACAAAATTATGATATCGATGAAACACGTCAGCATGTTCATCAATTATGTATCGTGTGATATGGAGTATCATCGATGAGGAATAACACAAAAGCCCACCGATTTGAATGTTTAAAATTTATTGGACATTAAATGGGCTTGGGCTCAGCCTGGTGCCAGCGTGCTGTTTGCTATTTGCTGATGAACAGCCGTGCTGACGCTAAGTCCCCTGACCAAATCAATGGTAAATGTTGATGAACAGAGAGTAGGCAAGAGTGGTGGAACTCAAAGTCCCGGAAGATATCGATGTGGAAAATAAACAGAGATTTAATACGACAATGATGTTTTATTTGCATTGAAAATAATATCCCCAAGTTGAACACTTCTAACAATGGGAATCGATGAATTTATGAAAATCACTGCCGTTGTATTGATTCATCTTTTATTCTCTGGACTGAATAAACGTTGACGACTTCGACAGAGGACATCACAAGGTCACTCATCTGCAAAAAGTGAAACTTCGCCGTATGGTAAGAGCAAAGAAGCCACAAAATAAGGTCACTTCTTGACTTCCTTGGGTAATCACCCAGCCATGTTGACGATAGATGGGCCTCGTCAAGATCATCCAGTTCCATTAGCATGATTAGTAATTGATTACTTCCATTATCTTCCTTTTGGTGACAGACACATTTGTCGATATTGGATTTGATGAATTCTTACGGCATTGATTCGTAGACTCATCCGTATATGTCTCGTCTGAGTGCAATCTTGATTTTAGTCAATGTTCAACACCGTATGTTATTCCAGGCACTTAGAGATTATCCATTTCAATGTAAAACAGTTCCATAACATTGAGATTGTATTGAAAAGCCTCAGATACGATTATGGATTATTGAAAACTCGCTCTGGGGAGCTTAAATGTGTTCCTCTGTATAAACACTTTTACTCTTACATTTCTGAATTGAGTTCTTTGACAAGGTGAATGGGGGATGTGTGAATGTGGCACTTAGGCCTAATAGCATGTCGACTTCGTTTGAAAACTTGGTTCTAAATGGAGCATGAAGTGCACTCGCTGAAAAAATCCAGAAAAAAAAACAAAGCAAAAAAGAATCAGAAAGACTACGTTGGAAAACGCTGCCTTTGTCTTTAGTTGTCTTTATTGGAGCATCGTTGACGAGAGCACGGACGTTTTTGGTCTCAGTGGACAATCAAATCGACACCCATTCAGCGGTGCTGCTGAGACGCGACAATGCGTACCATGGTACCTGCACTTTGCGAATTATTGCTTTGGAATCTAATTTGTTGTTTCTTTCATTATTATCACTTTGACCAAAAATATCTATCTATTTTTGCTTTGACACGTGTTATGATGAGTCTGGTAATCAGGTTTATACGGAAAGACAGAACGAAATGCTGTCGGTCGTCTGTCCGTACTAGTGAAATAATTTCACTTCCAGTCAGGCGGAGATAATCTCCGAGTGTTTCAGTGTGATAAGAAATCCGAGACGGGGACAACTTACCTCAAATTATGAATCATCGGTGTAAACCACTGAGTATTCCGCTGAATTCCTTGTCCTCACATCCGACACGACGCAGGGACAGCGTTGTCAGAGTATAACAGAATCAATATCATACTGTACTCTGCGCGTCCTGGTCAACTATAGTTATCCAAACAAATTATCCGGCGCCAGTCGGCGGGGAAGAAACTAGGCTTTAGAGCTTACCAAGTGGTAGGCCTGTAAATCGCCCTGGTGGAGACCATAAATCCACCGATATGCGAACGCATGTAGTTCATATTGCAAATAAAACTATTGTATACTTACGTTGCTCAACAAAATCACTCTCTCTAAATAATTTTAGATGAATAGCCCAGTTAAAAACCTGTCAATCTTTGATTCCCCACTATACAATTCATCAATTACTTTGATAATTTCAAACCATGGTGTTCTATCAAGAGTGTGGATAGTCCAATAATTGATCGATTTGTAATTTTAGGTTATCGACGAAATAATCGATAAGTTTTATAGCTCAGGGCATCAGTTCTTCAAAATGGAAGTTTGCTATATCTTGGAGTTAAAGTTGTGTCTATACATGGGTGTTGACGTCATGACGAAACCAACGCAACTAAAAATAATGGGAATTCGTGGGCGAAAAAAGCCTCGTCTCAGTCGAGGTGCGGGACAGAATGGACTTCTCATTCCACAGTCGCCTTCTGGCATGGCCGAAACGGTACTTGACTTTTTTGTCCATTGAGGTGATCAGCAAGTAGGCCTGAATAATTATCATACCATAGGCCTACTGCTCTACGACTGAAGGGCGGGGTGACGGAACTAATAGGAACATTTAGTGGAGTGTACGCGGCGCGGGGTAAATTGGCCTGCCGGAGAGATATTTTTTGGTAAAAGACGACCTGTTAATCACCATTTACAAAACCATTAATCATCCCTCCTACCGGAGCTCCGTTTATACACAGCGCGACCGCGACTGCGACCGCGACCGCGACCGCGACACCGACCGCGGCAGCCGCTGTGTATAAACGAAAACGTCGTGGTCGCCTAAAAATATGCCAGGGCGCATTGATGTTCACACTACAAAAAAAAGTGTCGCGCGGCATTTGCAAAAGTTCGCTCTGGAGGCAATCTCTGCGGCATGCCGCGCGACCAAAATTTTGGTCGCGGCCGCGTTGTGTATAAACGTTCCCATTAAGGCCCGTTTAAGGCCTGTTGAAGGCCTGTTTACACCGGCGGCTGGCGGGCGCGTTTGCGGCAGTGATTCCGCCTGCGATTCGGCCGTTTATACCTGCGTTTGCGGAGACGCGATTTCGCACTTGATTTTTAGTAGTTTGCTGGTATTTTTGATATTATTTCCATGATATTTTAGTGATATTTTTGTCATGCCTGGGCCAAAATACCACGCATGACAAAAATATCACTAAAATATCATGGAAATAATATCAAAAATACCAGCAAACTACTAAAAATCAAGTGCGAAATCGCGTCCGCAAACGCAGGTATAAACGGCCGAATCGCAGGCGGAATCGCTGCCGCAAACACAAACGCGCCCGCCAGCCGCCGGTGTAAACAGGCCTTTATACAGAGCGCGACCGCGACTGCGACCGCGACCGCGGCAGCCGCTGTGATCAATCCGATGCGGCTGCCGCGGTCGGTGCCGCGGTCGCGCTCTGTATAAACGGGCCTTTACCGGTATATTTCGAACGCCAACACGGATGTAAAAGAATCTAATGTCCCCCAATATGTGATGTCCCCCAACAATACATTTACGGATTAAGCGGCACCATTAATCCTGCGACAAACAATGCAGAGGGACATCAGAAGGGTGGGGGTATTAGATTTTATCACAACGGTAGTTTCCAAACGTTTATCCCAACTCTCCAATACACGTCAGTAGTCTTGTGGAACAAGATGGTTGATCAGTAATTCAAATGAGGTCAACGATTTCCAAAATATGACGATCAGTTTACAGATTAGACAAAAATGCCAAATTATCAATGCTTGGTTCATGAGTGGAATAAAGGAGTTAAATTCACTAATTACTTAACGAATTAGGCTTACTAATTACTTAACGAATTAGGCTTAGAGAGATCATCTTCATACTTCAGACAGGTGTTCCTGCAGGTGACACAGACCTATACGTACAGTACCACGTATAGGCCTATCGTCAAGGTCAGTCTGATCAACATCTGGGTAAATCCTCCACCATATTGGGAGAATGGTCATAACAAAAAGCAAAAAAGTTCATTATTTTTTTGTTACTTTATTGATGCAACAATAAACATAACAACAACAACAACATTTCACATTTGCAGCGTCAGCAAAATGGAAGAGAAAACTACACCCTCACACAAGGAGATGCCTCCAGAGCCACCTCAATGAAATCACGACGGATCAACTTTCACTTGAACATGATGAAGAGATCACCGAGTTGCTTTATCAGTCTGCATTTGATGTATAATGAACAAACTTGAAATTCCTTCTTTATCTGTAAAGAACTGCAGGTATATTCATCTGCACCAAAACAACAAAAATCACAGTGATAGGGCATGTTTATAATCCAACATGTCCTCCATTCCTGCCAAACCACCCCACTGACAATCATTGTCACTGGTAAGTACAGGAAGAAAGCAGAGAAGCAACATCCATATGTCATATGTACACAGTTACAACTTCAATAAGTCAATAAGATATGGTTGCATCAATTTGTAATAGTTTCTTCCCAACACACCAACATCACAAATGAGCGGCACAACATATAGTCATACCTGCTCTGGGTGTGTCCATCAAATTCACTTAATCCACGCAAGCCAAATTCAACATTGACCAGGCCATCAT
Source organism: Notospermus geniculatus (assembly GCA_002633025.1). Lineage (NCBI taxonomy): Eukaryota > Metazoa > Nemertea > Pilidiophora > Heteronemertea > Lineidae > Notospermus > Notospermus geniculatus. Next base: position 434,555 of record NMRB01000042.1, read on the forward strand.
GCCTTGAATCCTGATTATTATATGCAATTCATGGTTTCTTACATTCACGAGTCAAATTCTACACTAACACATAAAACTGTGTAAAATGGTAGCAAAAAACTTCACACTTAGACCACATCAATTCATTCTAGCACTAAGGTCTCATACTCAAATGAACAGTTTTCATTTTCCGAGTTGGGGGAAAAGCAATCACTTCAACACCAACAAGATGACCAAGAAAGAGCGAAGCTTGTGATCTGGAGAAATGGTAATATTTCATGCAGTCATAAAAGGACTCTTTATCAGAAAAAAATACCCTCAGGTTGCAAACAGACGAGGAGAAACAACAAATCTAAAGTGGCCTATCCACGTGCAATATTATTGCACAATATGAGGATCAAAATGGGCAATATTATTGCCAATCTTTCTTCAGAAGCACATGACACCCATTTTGGGCTCCATATTGTGCAATAATATTGTACCATGGAAAAACCGCTTAGCTGAAGAAGACAGCTGAAGAAGACCCAACTCTCTCAATGTTTCCAATGTATTTGAAATCACACAGAATACAAACCACACAGCAATAATACATATGGTCTTTGCATTAGGTAATCTTAAAACTTTGAATGGACCTTTTTAATCAAACAGCAAATACTGTGCATTTGACACAAAATGCGTGAAAGAATTCTGTTACAAAACACTCAGGATACTTACCGGTACTCGACGGTACCTCCATGTTTATTTGATTGAATGTGGTCGGCAAGTGCCAACAAAAATAAACCAAAGACCAAATCCCTTCTATCTTCTGCAATGCTCTAAAATAGCACCTTTGCAGTAAATTATTGGTACTGCAATACTTAATTTGAATGAAACACCCAAGAGCACCGAAATAGAGAAAAAAAGTTCTTGGAATGGATTAGAGTTTTGTAACAGAACGCCTCACCAAGGTACACTTACATTGAAAGAGAAGACATTTTAGGAAAGTGGGCATTGCCATTGTCAACTACATGTACATTTATAGCACAATTTGAACATGGTTTATATTTGTTGTGAGCAAAACTAGCATCTATGAAAAACACATTTGTGCTTTGCTTATTCTAACACAGAAGACTTTCAAAGAGATACATGATTTATGATAACATTTAGAGTAGGCAAAAAAGGTAAGGTAAAATCAATTATGCCCAAGCCTATATACAGGCTCAACAGTCTGGACTTCACAGTTTTTGTTGTTATCATCCTTACCTCAATACTGATCATTTTGTTCCATGGCAAAAAAGGAGAATGCAAAGTTCATCAGGGACCTTATTAAAGCCAAAACGGGGTGCATGGTTCAGGTGTCAATATCAGACTACGTTAATGAGAGATCATATGAACTGAATGAACCTTTTTCGTATCTGAACTTCCTGATTCTTCTACTGGGGTTATAAAACGATGCTTTCTTCTGAATCAAGAAAGCCAACCTTATGCTTTTTTCACAAAAACTTTATGAGTATTTCCATAGGATATTAATTTGGAATGTGTCTCACCACCGGTTGGGTCCTGGTACAGAGTATTGCCTACTGGGGGAGAAATACAGAATGTAATTTGGAATGATTGTCACCTTTAAGAATTGAGGTCTAACAAAGGAGCATGTCCTTTGACACCATCAGAACTCCATGCCAATACCACAATGAGCAGTACATGTGTGGGGAATTCTCAATGTAAGACCTTAAGTTTTTCAGAATAATGTCTGTTAATTTTTCCACTGATATTTCCCCAACCTCTCAATTTTTAAAAGGTAACGTACACAGAGCTCAATTTAAGTGGTGTTCCCATTCTCATCCTGTGCCCGTTGATTCTCTTCGAACATTCCTGTTGAACCTGGACCAGTCACATTGACATGTGATGGTTCTTTTGTCTCCTTTGCATCATTTGTATCCGCAATCTCAATTTGGACTAGGCCACTCATAAATGCATAACCCAACATAGCTGACATTGCCACCATGCCAGAGACAAGCATATTGCGTTTCCTGTTGGGATATTCTACAGCTTCTTCTTGTTTCTTCTCTTCTTCCCTTTTTCTCTTTTCTTCAGCTTCTGCATGGAGAAAAGACTCAGTGAGTAACAAGTGATCTAATAATAAAATGATACAAGCTGAACATTGCTGAATCATACTTACCCTGAACTTCTGTAGGAAAATATCGCTGAAGAATCCTAGCACAGAAGGACTCGAGATTTTCACAGGCCTTTAGATGATTCACAAGTGGATTATTTGGCAGTGGCGCCTTCAGGAGGGGGGCAATATAACCAAATACTACAGCATCTAGTGAACTTGGCCTGCAAAAAACAAAGCAAAAGTTACCATTTGGACAAAACTTATGAATTTCAGGTTGTAAGCTTCATGAGAATGATCAGTGTATCGCATTACTGTATGACTTACATGTTGCCAAAGAAGAATTCGTTCTTTCCAAGTTTGGTAGAGAGAACATTTAGACATTCCTTCCCATCTTTGTATACCTGAAAGCAAAGAATTAACATACAGTACTTTTAATCAGACAACAAGACAGTCTTGTTGGATATGTAGCAAAATTCAAATGTCTAGTTCGATTTCATTTGAAAACATTTTTATTTATATTACCTTTGCTTCAGTTTCTTCCTCTGAAAGGTCCTGATTTGAACAATGGTAGACTCTCTGCAGATACTCGCTCTGTTTCTTTCCAGGGTAGTAGAAGTTCAGAGGGAATGGCACAGCCTTGGCAAACCATGGTCGTGTGAGGTCAATATAGGTCTTGTTATCTGCCCACCACAAGTAAAGCTGTATTGGAAATAGTAAATCCTTTTGTCCTGAGCACAGCCAATTATATGATGAATCCATTGCATCACAACCATGACAACAGCTAGACAGAAAACTGCTTTTTTATGATCATGAGCCCAAAATCTACATGACAGAATAGCCTTCAAGCATGTGGCCTTAGAGATCCATATTAAGAATATTGAACATACCACAGCTGGGACCAGCTTTTCCTCAATCATGGTAAGATACGCAAGCATGTCACCACTCTGCTTCACTGAGAGGTCGAAGTCCGTTCCCCATTTCTGGAATGAATACACATAAATTAAGCAACAGATTTCGGAAATGTGCAGTCGTTAAAAGGTGCTGATACACATACATGTAGGAATGGGTCTTCTCAGAACTGATGTTTGACTCGCTCATTTATGATAAACCTGAGGAACTTCTTTATTCTCATTTACTCCTTGCAGTGCTTCCTCTGTGGTTAATAGCACATCAAAGTAACTGAACTGTAACTATTCTAACACCTCCAGAATAATTGATTCAAATGGCGATTCCATTTAATGTATACCTGTTCTCGAAGATAACTCAAGATGCTGGAAACACGGGCCTTGGCATTCCCATTGTGGCGCAGGACAGGGAGATTACCTGTAATGAAATGGTCCATGGACCATGTGCTCACCCTTTTGGACATACATGTAACAGTGTAATGAGGGAGGAACATGTCAGTTATGAGCAATCTGGGTCAAGTTATTCCCAAGTTGCAGGACTGCAATGATTGTTGGGTTTAACTTATGCCACCTGGTGGCCATATTGGATGTCTGGTTGGGCCAAAACTTCACATGCACATAAAGGTCATCTAGAGGGAGCCACATAGCACATTTGAGCGCTCTGGGTCAAGTCGTTCCTGAGTTCTAGCACATTCGATGATTTTCGGGTTACGCCACCTGGCGGCGATATTGGAAGTTTAATCAGGCCGAAATTTGACGTACTTGTAAAGGCTACAAAGATACGTACTTGTTCAAGTTCAGAACATTCTACCTCCAGTAGTTAACGAGCTATGGGCCAACACCCAATTTCCAAGATAGCCACCTGGTGGCCATATTTGAAGTCTGACCGGACTGAAATTCGCCACAGACATAGAGGGCACCTTGATACATCATCACACCTAATTTGAACAATCCAGGACAAATAGCCATGAAACGTGCCGCCCGACGATGAAATTTCGAACTTTGACCTCTGTGACNCTCTGTGACCTTGAAAATTACGTCAAATCAAAAACCCGGGTGATATGTCGTGTATCCTCATAAGATGTACCTATGATAAAAATTTGGTGATGATCCGATCAACGGTTAAGGCGAAACTGCACTTTAAAGGTTTTCGGTTTATCCCCCCTGGTGGCCAAGCCAGGAATCAGATCGGACCGAAACTTGGTGTCATAGGTCATCTGACCTAGGGGTATATATGTACCAAATTTCAGGTCAATAGCTGCAGCGGTTACGAAACGTGCCCTGCTAACGGACTACAGACGACGACGGACGACGACGGACGCTGCGCCATTGTAAAGAGCTCACGGGTGAGCTAAAAAGGAGACATTTCAAGGAGACATTGTATCATCCACAGGCACAGTCACAATAAACATGATAAGCCATATGAATGTACTAGTACAAGTTTCTTACATACTGCATTTCCCACAGAAATTCAGCTTCAGGCAAAGAATACAACTGGAATTCAATCTTAGTTTTAATCAAGAGAAGAATCAAGTAGAAGTACCGGCATTGCAAACAAATGTAATCCATACATACCTGTTGGTGATTTCCATGGGTTGTTTGTTGCTTTCACATCCATGGGAACACTGCCGAACTTACAATACGCCTGAGAAATAGAACAGAAGAAGACTACATAGGCCTAGAGCAAATATGAACCAATGTCATGTCATCACATATCACTGTGTCTGATATCTGCCGTCGGCTATAGAAACTGTTTTCCAAAGTTAAATGTTATGTAAAATTGCTCTATAAGGCTAGGCCAAGGGGCCGGATCGGGATGCACCATTGAAGATTATCTTCAACCTCAGGAGCCTGTACAGTCATTACTCAAACGTCAAAGTCATCAGGGTTAGGCCTGGCCCCCTCTCTAATTCGCCCCAGCATCCCTACAATATATTTTAGAGATGCTGGGAGTGAATTAAGCTAATACCTGTTCAGACTTAAAGAGGCACAACCCTGATATGTCTCTGGGGCGAGTTAAAGAGGGGCCAGCCAGATGATGACTTTGAGGCTTAATGCTGTACAGGCTCCTGTGCTTCAACTCAGCGATGTCAATCTCTTCTCCGGAAACTGCCGATCGAATCTTCTGCGGAAACTCACGAGCGAAAATTCTCTTCGGGAATCATCGGAAAGTTCCGGCGAGTGTCGGCGATGTTCGTGACGCGTTCGTACGACTCGGCAAAAGTTGGAACTTGCAATGGATGGCGCCTGTTCAGCTTCTCAAAAAGATCGATTTACAAACCGAACCCCCTAGACTTATCAAAACCCATCGGAAATGATGTTTACACTATGTACAATCTTCAAACATTGATTTATACTTCCGTAAGATGATTTTTTCTCAGATAATGAAAATTTTCGAAAATAATGACTTTTTTGGCGGCGGTCATTTCGGTATGCGGGCGGTGGACGGTAAACCGGACTTTTCATTCTCATGGCCTACACTACAGAAGTAAGGCCACATAAAATAAATAACTTGTTTCTCATCAGAACATTGGTGAAGGTAAGGTCCATCAGGGCAATTTATATTTTATATTTTATATTTAAATTTCCAGGAATTTTACGGAGAAAGATAGACCAGGGCAATTTATAATTTTCTTTTTGAAGAAAATGTACATCAAAGTGCAACAGTTCGGGGTCATTGAAGGGCGGCCCGGGAATAGGGAGACCACACACACACAACAAATTCAGGCCTGTCACAACTGTTTACAACCTGTCAGTGTCAGGTTGCCAGACATATACATGTATGGTTGGAAATTCAGGCATTTCCCTGAACAACTTTGTTGTAACCACTGGTTACTGGTTACATTTCATTCCCTTTCATGCCTAGGCCCTAGTAGGCCTAATCAGCATAAGTTTACTGGCGATGAAACACAAGAAATATGATATGAACATGATGAACACACAGTTGTTACAAGTAGCCTCAGGCCTACATACAATAGCTTGGTGAACATTGGTTACAACACGTACCCTTGTTACAAGCTATGTTTCACTGTGTTACTCTGGTTACGCTGGTTACATTGCTTACAACATGCTACTCTTGTTACAAGCTATGTTTCATTGTGTTGTTACTCTGGTTACATGGTTACATTGGTTACAGCACGCTACTCTTGTTACAAGATATGTTACTCTGGTTACGCTGGTTACATGGTTACATTGGTTACAGCACGCTACTCTTGTTACAAGATATGTTAGGCTACTCTGGTTATGCTGGTTACATGGTTACATTGGTTACAACATGCTACCCTTGTTACAAGCTATGTTTCGCTGTGTTACGCTGGTTATATGGTTACATTGGTTACAANTACAGGGTCAAAACCAGGAATCCGGGATCCGCCATGACAGCTCCTGTGTATAATATAGTGTATTAGAAATTTAACCCCCTACTCTCCGTGGTAGGCCCCTATCATCGTCGCCCATCACCATCATCACTGTAGCTAGGCCTGGCTTTAGGGTAGCCTAGTGTCATACTGAGTCTGACTCTGAGACTAGACAGACTATACATATATGGTTGGAAATTCAGGCATTTCCCTGAACAACTTTGTTGTAACCACTGGTTACTGGTTACATTTCATTCCCTTTCATGCCTAGGCCCTAGTAGGCCTAATCAGCATAAGTTTACTGGCGATGAAACACAAGAAATATGATATGAACATGATGAACACACAGTTGTTACAAGTAAGTAGCCTCAGGCCTACATATACAATAGCTTGGTGAACATTGGTTACAACACGTACCCTTGTTACAAGCTATGTTTCACTGTGTTATATACTCTGGTTACGCTGGTTACATTGGTTACAACATGCTACTCTTGTTACAAGCTATGTTTCATTGTGTTGTTACTCTGGTTACATGGTTACATTGGTTACAGCACGCTACTCTTGTTACAAGATATGTTACTCTGGTTACGCTGGTTACATGGTTACATTGGTTACAGCACGCTACTCTTGTTACAAGCTATGTTTCGCTGTGTTACGCTGGTTATATGGTTACATTGGTTACAACACGCTACCCTTGTTACAAGCTATGTTTCGTTGTGTTACTCTGGTTACATTGGTTACAACACCGGTACCCTTGTTACAAGATATATTTCGCTGTGTTACTCTGGTTATGCTAATTAATACATTGGTTACAACACGAACCACTGATCAGACTTGTCTAAGAGGGTACTGCTGGAGAAGGCCAAGATGGATGGGTCACCTGCCTAATCCCAGAGTGCCAGCTGCAGTTCTACGGTCATCTGGCGCGCTTCTCGCGGGAGGACCCACCGGATCCTGGCTGCTCGGGATCCAAGGGGGTGGGTGAGACCTGTGGGATGGCCGCGCATGACCTGGATTGCGCAGATGCGAGCATACCTTGCGGAGTGGGGGATAAGCCCAGCGCAGGCCGGGGGATCTGGGGGATCGCCGGGAGGCTAAATTATTTTTTTCCCTGTGGAGACGTCTTGTAACAAGAGTAGCGTGTTGTAACCAATGTAACAAGTGAAACCAAAGTAATACAAAGAAACATATCTTGTAACAAGGGTAGCGTGTTGTAACCAATGTAACCATGTAACCAGCGTAACACAGCGAAATATATCTTGTAACAAGAGTAGCGTGCTGTAACCAATGTAACCATGTAACCAGAGAGTAACAACAACACAAAACATAGCTTGTAACAAGGGTAGCATGTTGTAACCAATGTAACCATGTAACCAGCGTAACCAGAGTAACACAACGAAACAAAGCTTGTAACAAGGGTAGCGTACTGTAACCAATGTAACCAGCGTAACCAGAGTAACACAACGAAACAAAGCTTGTAACAAGGGTAGCTTATTGTAACCAATGTAACCAGCGTAACCAGAGTAACACAGCGAAACATAGCTTGTAACAAGGGTAGCATGTTGTAACCAATGTAACCAGCGTAACCAGAGTAACACAACGAAACAAAGCTTGTAACAAGGGTAGCGTACTGTAACCAATGTAACCAGCGTAGCCAGAGTAACACAACGAAACATAGCTTGTAACAAGGGTAGCGTGTTGTAACCAATGTAACCATGTAACCAGCGTAACACAGCGAAACATAGCTTGTAACAAGGGTAGCATGTTGTAACCAATGTAACCATGTAACCAGCGTAACCAGAGTAACACAATGGAACACAGCTTGTAACAGGTGTAGCATACTGTAACCAATGTAACCATGTAACCAGCGTAACCAGAGTAACCCAACGAAACATAGCTTGTAACAAGGGTATCGCATTGTAACCAATGTAACCAGTGTGACCAATGTAACCAGCGTTACCAGAGTAACCCAACGAAACATAGCTTGAATCATAGCTTGTAACAAGGGTATCGCATTGTAACCAATGTAACCAGTGTTACCAATGTAACCAGCGTTACCAGAGTAACCCAACGAAACATAGCTTGTAACAAGGGTAGCATACTGTAACCAATGTAACCAATGTAACCAGTGTAACCCAACGAAACACAGCTTGTAACAGGGGTAGCATCTGTAACCTATGTAACCCAATGGAACCCGGGAATGAAACATAGCTTGTAACAAGGGTATCGCATTGTAACCAGTGTTACCAGCGTAACCAGCAAGCGTGGTTCAGTGTGTTCGGGTCTTATTCATTGTGTTTTAACATCTCCAGTAACTTTATCATGCTGATTACACATAAAACAGAATGAAATGTAACCAGTAACCAGTGGTTACAACAAAGTTGTTCAGGGAAATGCCTGAATTTCCAACCATATCTACATTTACCCACAAGATGATCACACGCGTCTAACTTTCCTGCGACTCAGTGTGGGAGGACAAAAGAAAGTGTTGAACAAATTCTAGACAAGCCTGCCTGATCGTTTAACTTTCCCTTTGTATTCTTGGGCTTACACGCAGGAAAGTTGTACGCGTGTGATTATCCTGCGGGTAAATGCCTCTGGTGAAGCACCATACAGAGATCAGACAATAGTTTTCTAGGCCTTTAACCTGTGTAATGCAGAAATTGTACGCTGATTAGGCTAAACACCCTTTATGAATATGGCCCTGTATATCTAAATACTCCGTTGCAATTCAGCTGAACAGCAGTTCCAGATCAGAACCGAATGCTACAACTAACAAGGCAGCTAAATTCCTCCATGATACAGAGTAAAATGAGGCTCGTGAAGCAATGAATTCTTCACTCTCAAATCGCACATAAGATTCAAACCAATCTTGAGAAGACTAGCCGCATGAAGATTCCTGAANCACCAACAAATTACCCATAAGGCAACAAAACACTGGACGTAAACAAACAAAATGTAGATTTTCGTGGCCGACGAAAATACCCGTGATACATTTAAGAACAAGAAAACAATCACATATCAAAAGTAAAATAATTTATTCTGAAGTACGCAGTCGCTCATTATGTATTGGTGTGTAATTTGTAAGAACCAGAAACAAACACCAAGTCTTTCAAAAACTTCCTCTAATCATGGACCGTCTTCTATAAAGTACATACATGCAGGTCCACGGTTTGATCTTTCTTGAGTACCCTTTTGATCTTTCTTGAGTACCCTTTTGAGGATCCATGAGTCACTATAGAGTCACCACTGTACAATGCAAGGTTTACTGTAAGTAGCATTTTACCAATCATGGTTTGACTACCTTCCCTTCCCCTGAACATGTATAAGTAACAACATAGGATATACTAATTTTGGTTTGAGTATAAGGTCTTCACTGAGCATAAGTAACAACCTCCTTGGATAACATATAAGACAATTACCCCCTTCATTTATTTGTGTTCGCAAGCATATTGTAAATACCGAACACCTATGATGTGGTTCATAAAATAAAACAAAAACAATAAAGAAAATTATACAATTTTCTCTTTAGATTAGTTCAGATCATTGTGTTGGAAGCTCAGCAATCAACGTCTTTTTATCCTAAAGGCCTCCAGGGGTTCTACTGAAATAATTTATTTTGTAGCCAAATCTGTAATTTTTTTAATTATTTTGAAGCTTTTTTCAACGATTCATTGTAATTCCTTTGAGAAATTTGTAGCCAATTGGTTATTTCCTTAGCCACTGAATAAAAATAATAGCAAATGGCTACTGCCAGCAGAAACCCTGTAAAGGCCTCTCGTCACGTGAGTTTTCTTGTGCAAGTTGGCTCTCAATGGACAAATCCCCCACAGGTGCCCTGAGCTGTGTCACATAAAGAGCGAACTTGCACGAACTCTCACCTGAAGAGGTCCCTTACCAAATACAGTGGGACCTCCCTAAATGGACACCTCCGCCAGGACATCTCCTTGTTAAGGAAAGAAGAGTTCAGTCCCCCGTCTCTTTATCTTGACCTCTGTATTGAGCAGACCTCAATTAAGGACAGCGCCGGCAGTCCCAAAGTTGTCCTCAATCGATAGGTTCCACCATATGTGTGTTTTCAACAGCTTCCACCACAATGCCATCCTCGTTCAGCCAAGAAAGGTTGATATGAACACACTTGTGTTGATGTTGAGTGTACTGTGCCACCACCACTGAGGGAAGTATATGACCTGAAAAGACAAGAAAAATATTTAGATATCCAAAGTACAAACAAACAGGTTCATATCGTAACAACGGCAGTACACAGTGTTGTGCAAACTACCGGTACTTTTCAGACTTCGGACTCAGAAATGGGAAACAACGAACCTCATTTGGTCCAACTGTGCATTCCAATGGTTTTTTATCACTTGGTAGATTGGGATAATCCTCTACCAGCCAATGTAATGAAGTTTTATTTGGATTGAACTCTGGATTGACATCTGGAGGGTAGAAAAACCACCTCTGAAAAATTCCAACAAAACATTTCATTCCTGAACATGTTCAAGCAATTTGGCATAAACTGGGAATCCAAGATGATTTCCTGGCCATTTACTGGAAACAGAGAATAGATGTAACAATAGCCCACAGAAGTATTTAGATTGAAGTGGGGGATATCACCTCCAGGACTTATATACATGTACTTCATGACAAAATCCCCTGACAGATCATCTGCAAAAGGTGACTACCTTGCTTCCATAAATTACTTCAGCAAATCCAGGCCCATGTCGATGGAAGGGAACCCCCGTACCAGCACCAGCAATACCAAAACTATACGCAGTAGTCAATCCGGGCAGACTGTATGGGGGTGGAATGTAAGTGTCGAAAAATTCTTGCCAGGCTGCATGGTCATTGTCACCAAACCAGTATAATGTTTCTGTAAAATTGAAAGAAGAATGGATTGTGTCAATGGCATCATGGTGCAAAGTTACGGCATTGCTTTGTTCTGTTTTCTACGTCTTTGGTAAAACTGCTTGCAGCGCTGCCATGTCAGGATGAAAAGTCAGGCAGGTCCCTCCTTAAACATCAGACTGACACCAGTTTCAAGGCCTTTTAAGTTATGACTTGAGAAACTCACCGTTTCCATATTTTTTCAATGATTGTGGTTTCATTTCATTGATATAATTGACCAGTTTTTGAGTATCTGAAACAAAAAGTTAACTGACACTAACCCCAGCCTGCTGCTTCTAGCACCAAGATTTAAAGATGAGCTCACTGAAGAAGTTTGGATCATTGGAATTGCAAGTATCCATAAGGAAGCTTACATTTATCATAAGAATGTGTATTGGCAGTGCTCAGCACTATTGACTTTTCACCATATTTTTCTAGGAGGGTCCTCTTAGTAGCAAATCTTCTGAAAGCCTGAAATCAAAAAGAAAAGCAAGCTACATCATGTTATCAAATCAAAGACAGGGTGGGATAATCTCATGAAGTACTGGTAGGTTGACATGGTTGAACCCTAACAAACTTACAATGTTATCAGTTGCACCTCTTATGACAACAGGAGTTTTGTAAGCATATCTGAAAAACAAACAAGTCTTATACTCACTCACAAAACAATAAGAAACAGGTTATCACTCCACAAGTGAAAAAGTCACTCACAAAACGGAGGAACTAAACATATAAACAGCAAATATCACATGAAGTTGAATGGCTTAATTCATCATGGATGCTTTGATGCTCATTCCAACGCCTGGCCCATGGTGATAAAGCGTGAGCATCCAGAGAAACCCTGATAACCTCCGGATATGAGGTACTATGTGGTACATGGTCGTTGTTTTCCTCTAAGTTCACCTACCGCAACTCTGAAATATATGTGTATCAAATTGGGACTTACAGCCTTAAGAATTCCGTGCTACTTAAATCTGGACCCCTCACATCAATATTACATGGACCTGCCTTTGCAACTGCAGTCAATGGATCTGTGTACCTGAAGAAGATGCGATTCGTGTGATTTTCATATGAATGAATTGAAGAGGCAATTTTTAACTACTGGTAGGCTAGTCAGCTCAATCGATAGAAAATAGAAGGCCAACATGTTACTTTTGCACAATATGACTCTGACTGAGGCCGACCAATATCTGCTAGGCCTGCCCTAGGTCTACATTTAGGCCTGCAGGATTCAGGGGTAGCGAGCATAAAGAGGTCGTAACCCTACGTCAGGCCTAAACCAGGCGTAGTACAAGGGCCACAACGAGCACTACGCCTGGCCTACCCCTAGGCCAGACGTAGGGTTACGACCCCTTTATGCTCGCTACCCCAGGTCTGTTAGTGTTGTCTTCACTGTCCATGTGTGTGGCTTTTGAAGTTTACCAAGTACTGAAAAGAATCACCAGGTGTCTCTACTGCTGCTAGGACGCAAACGTCTACATTTTGCTCATAAATGGCGAGTTACTGACAGGATTCCCAATGGATAGCCACGTTTCGCTACACATACCATCCTCCATCATCATTTTCACCCTCCGATGTTAAAAATAGACAAATCAGCAGCAAAGTTATCGATAAATTAAGCATTTGGTTGAAGAATGAATGGAAAATATTCCCACTTGCCGGTTCCGCCATTTTGGAAGCGTTTCGTATCCACATCCAATCAATGGGGACCGCCAATACCCACTAGAACAAAGTCTCCTCACATTTTGGTTCCCGAAGCCACCGCTAGGGCTAGAAGGCTTCGGCTCTGGCCGCCATTTTGTTGCTGACGCCACTGTAACGGTCCATTTTCTGGTAAAATTTCATTCTCCTCCGGTCTACAAAACGGCGATTATTTTGACTTTTTGTTACAGATCTGCAACACAATGTTGGCATCTGCAAACTAGAAATCTTATAAATTTGTCATTTCATGATTTAGTTAACCAGTTATGTTTTCTAAAACACTTTTGATAGGTGTAGCAGTTATTGCTCTAGCCTATATCTACAAAGTTTGGTTTCAACAGCCTGCTGATTCCGTTGAAACAGCCATCATAAATGCATGGGAAAGTCAACTGAAAGCTCCAGCAAAAACTTTTCAAAGGGTAGTCATCGGGTAGGCATAAGAAAAAGCCGAATTAAAAAACTTGTCGGAAACCTATGATAGGTGTTAACCTTGTTGGACAGTGCCTGCCATCTGTCGTGTAGTGTGGCAGTGCCCTTCTATCTATTGTCTAGGCCTATCTCTGTCAACTCTGATGATGGAAAAAGAAGTAGGCTATCCTCATCTAGGATGGGGATGATGGATGGGGCGCATCCCCAGGCCCAACAGCAGCAGCCACAGCGCACAGGACATTATTGGTCTAGGCCGTTATGCACCCATGCCCACCGAATGATACAGCAGCAGCTGACAGTGGATGTCATGATGTGAGTGCTGATACAGACAACAGCCTTGACTAGGAGATTGGTTGTTTGCTGCTGTCAGGTGGTGTCATGATGTACCGTAATCATCTTGACTCATTGTGATTGTGAGCATATGCTCAGATGGTCATACTTCATACTATCTCAACCTTTTCCTCTTCAGACTCAACTCCAATGTCGACCTAATAGTGAATGGGCCTCAGTTTCTCCAAGCTCTTGAACTTAAAACAAATGGTGTGTACAAGGACCATCAAACCTTGACTTCAGTGGAACAAATCCAAGAAACATTTGCCAACTTTTTTCGGAAAGGTGCTGCTGTAGAAAGACCATTTGAGGACGGCAAATTATATCAGTATATTGTTGAAAAGGCTGGCAAGTTGAAAGATCATGAGGTAAATGCTCTACCACCATACTAAATCAGTAACAAATGACAGGAAATGTATGCTAATCAACAGTTTGCTTCAGCAAATTGTTTGGTGAAATCGCTAGTGATGCAATCTATGTGTTTCTAATACCATGAATTATGGCTCCTGTTCATCTTATAAATTCTTCATTTCAGAATTTCTGGAACTTTTTTCTGTTGTTTTAAAGTGGACTCCTTCTTTGTATTCCAGTGGTACATTGGTGGCAATGCAGCATTGATGGCGGAAACTGTTGCTTCAAAATTTCCATTAGCAAAGGTAAGCCCCTTATATCTAAACTTTACTCTTTGATTTACTGATTCTTGCCCCTGTTGAAACTCCCCATACCTCTGAGGATGTTCTCCTCTCTTTTCAGCTTCAGCTGATTGGGCCTGTTGGGCCACGGCTACGGAAGTTGCTGAATCCATCCATTATTGTCCCTGAAGCCAGTCTGAGTGAGGATGATGAGGTCCACCTGATAATGGAATATAAAGTTGGTGAAACTTGGGGCAAAGACACCGCACAAGTTGCTAACAGATTCATTACTTCATATGATGAAGCTAATGGAAAAATGACCCTGCTGGATACATATTTCAGAAGTATTGAAGACTATAAACCAGATTTAGTTATACTTTCTGGTGAGTGATTCCACTGATTTCACTACTTCCAATTGCTGATCAATTAATTCTCACTGAAGTGACAAATGGTAATCACTTTATTATTTCATTGTAGGTCTTCACATGCTAGAGGGACAGAAGGAAAATATTTGGAAGAATAGGATTGACCATTTGGCAAAGAAACTTCAGAGTATACCCAAAACTCTTCCCGTCCATCTAGAGCTGGCCAGCATGGCTAATGCAAACTTTGTCAAATACATGGCTGAAATGGTAGGTCATTGTGCATGCATGCATTCCTTGAGGCAGAACACATTGGGCCGTATTTTAGAACGTTCCTTAACATTAAGGTCCACCTTAAATCTATTGTTCTCAATGGTTTTACAATAGACTTAAGGTCGACCTTAACGTTAAGGAACGTTCTAAAATACGACCCATTATGATAGTCCTTCAAATAGTGCCACAGCGGATGGACAGTCACAACTTACTTTTCATTTGTAATCCCGTGTCTTTTGATTTGTTTCAGGTTATACCTCACGTCACATCTCTTGGACTCAACGAACAAGAAATCACATTCATATCTAAAGTAATGAGGAGTCCAGTTGAAGATATCTTAAATGATGATGGGAGACCAGAAATTAACAAGATAGGAGATGCTGTGCATTTTCTCTTGGAGAAATTTGGACATTCAGAGAATATGAAGTCCTCCAGATTAACAAGAGTTCACTTTCATTCACTAACATTCCACATGGTTGGTGTGATAACAGATTCGTGGACCAACATTGAATCAGCAGTAGGTGCTGGGACAAGAACTGCTGGGCTGAGGGCATGTGATGTCACATCACTTACACCTGAGAAGTTGGATCTGAAAATACCACCAGATTTTTCACTACACGAAAAAGACCCTGTACGTCAACTAAACTCATCACAACCAATATTGTCTTGGTCTGTAGGTAATAAGAATTTTGCATTTAGTCCTGTACTAGTGTGTAAAAAGCCATCGAAAACAGTTGGGTTGGGGGATGCTATTTCTGCAACTGGCCTGTTTTTCTCTGTCTACAATCCCTCATTTTATTCTAGTTAAAATAGATTTCAACCCTTGAGTTACTAGTAAATTGCTCCTTTGAATGGAAGAAGCTTGTGATAATTGGGTTTAAGCTTACTCTCCTCACTGCAGAGGTGCCCTGCTGCAAGAAATACCTACTTAGATGTAGAGTTCCCACAGAACACTTTCCGGTATGCTACTAGCCGGGAAGACGGTAGGCATAAATGGTCTGGAGTGGCATCCGTCCATTTAGTTGCTCAAAACAATTTGGAATTTTCTCTCTTGAACACTGGTGCGTGACTGTCAATCATTGAAGAGTTGCAATAATGACAATACTAACTGTATTGTTAAAGACTGAGTCTTCTCAGCTGTGACAACATGACAAGATCTTCTGATACCAGGTATTAGAATTTGGTATCATTTGGTGTTTGGGGTAAAAAAATATCTAGTCAGTTACATGTAGTTACTTTTGATTGATGAAAAACATAAGATTTCTTGATCAATCAAAGTTCGATTTCGACAGGCCAATTAATTAAATCACAATGGATTTTTCTGTCAAAAATAATCACCGCTACCAGCCCTCTTGCCTTAATGCTGATATTGTTTTCAAAATCACTTAACTGCATCTTAAACTAACAATTCAGTATCCGTAATCTGACACTTTTACACTCAATGTAAATGAAATCATGAATTTTATCTGTTGTCTTAAACTATTTGGTATCAGAGTGGTGTTTTATTTATGAGAATAGAGATTACTGTGTAACAGTATTTTTTACCCCTGTCTGGAGAGTGTTGCCATCTTGGCAATAAAAGTCATAGTATTACATTTGTATTCCATCAGTCACCAATCTGTTTTGTTTTACATTGTGTTTGATGATAAGGATTTGCATATAGGTAGATCAAACACTCCACGCAAAATCTTAGTATACTTATTACTTGTACGAAGCTGCTGGGTGAGCAAATCATGAACAATTTTGACTTGGGATTCAATGCCAGTCAAGTACATAGCGTCTTCCTCTTACTTAGTGCCAGTCATTATAGCTCCCTTGATATTTGTTTCCATAATACTGGATTGTGTTGAAACCTGAAATCAATCCATTTTGGTGTATTGCTCAAGACTCCTACAGCTGTTTTGAAATAAATATTAATAAACTGGAGATGACTTGTGTTATCGATGGAAGTCCCTTAGTACATCAGTAGTGCTTGAACCCATTTATTGTGTTGAGTTTTCTGGCCAAGGGCATTAACAATAGGCCTACACTGAGTGCTGCTACCTTCTGAGTGGAAGTAGAACTGATGCTTGAACAGCAGGTCCAGTGGAAAGATGACTGAACATGTTTGGACATTGGGAGGTTAAGAATGTGTGGGGGATAACAATATTGTCAAAAGACAAGAAAAAAAATTACGAATACATGTATATTCATGTATTTTATATTCTATTGATCAATCAACAAATGGAAAATGCTGCTGGTGGAAACGTAACACAAGATGTTGTACCGAATTTTATGGGTCTTGTTTCAAACACACATTGTAACTTATCAACAGGAAATTGTTCAATTCAATGACTTAAGAATCTCACAAAGATGTATCCTCTGTTGCAGACGAGATTTCAGCCCTTACAGGTGCAGCAACCTGTTGATAAAACAAAATACTCAGCAACAGAGCTCGAGATAAACTTTCTTGGTTGTGATGCTCAAGTCCAAGAAAGTAATCGGCATGTTCATTATTTACAGTCACTTGACTTGCAAGACTGGAAGACCTATTTATTATGTCTCGGACAATATGCTGCCCACTGACTCTTTCTCCTCCAACGTTTAAGTTGAAATGTCCAGCTATAGAATGTGGTTTTATTGTGTACACCTTGTGATCCTCAGTCTCTTGGAAATCTCTGTTAAGCAGCGTTATTATAACAGATTCAATGATCCTCAAGGCGGTTATCACTGGCACAATACGTAAACTTGGATATCTGTAGATTCTGTTCTCCAGTAGGTAGATATCTGCCTCAGGAAGTCGGCTCAGAGCATTGCTGATCTGTAAGGACAGAATGCCATGGGTTAACTAATTGATATGGGCATCACATTTTGACTTAGGTACAGATACAGGATCTTGACACTGGTGCAATGTACCAAGGGTGATAACTGGATGTAAAACAAGGTCCAGAAAATTGCAATACCACTTACCTTCTGATGCCAGACAGCATGGTCATATCTTATAGGGGGGTGATCAAAAATCATTGTTTGATGCCAATCTAAGACACACATATGTTTGTCCATGTGTACCCAGGATATCCTGTCTTGTTGGAGGTCCAAGGCCATGACATTTGAAATACTCTGCAATTATGAATGACAGACTTTGATGTCAGAACTGTATCCATAAATTTGGATAGCTCGTACTGGCATCAACCTACTTCACCAACCGAGAGGAACAGGGCCGACCGCATAGAAAGTCCGATAGTGCTTTCGGTGCCTATCGGTTGTTTAGTTAATGGGAAAATACGTTACAACTAACGGCCGATAGGCGCCGGTAGCACTATCGGACTTTCTGTGCGGTCGGCCCAGATCTTTCAAAATGCCAACAGAAAATACTGGTAAAGTGGTCCCTGCAATATTCTGGTACTGGTAACAGGTTCATTTGTTGTGGGAAACTCTGAGCAAAACTCTTACCTACCAGTAGTTCGAAAGAGCTTAGGGTGCAGGATTCAACTAAGACTAAGAGATGTAAGTACTGATACACACCACACATTTACTGGCAGGAATTCTCGGATGACAAACAGATGGAGCTGTTGACTTGTTGAGTCCAGATCTCCTGGTTACTTTTTTCATTTTCTGCTCATTGGCGAGGATGGCATTACATATTTTCTTTAAACCAAGCACACCAAATCCTGGGACAGACTGAATATCTGAAACTTTCTCAAAGAGACCAAACTGATCGCGGTATCTGAAATACAAAATTGTGTCCGATACATGAAGCTTGACAGTGGGTTTCAATATCTTTTCGTGGGAGTTCCGAGTAAAATCACAACTTTGGAAAGGTCAAAATATCAATTTCAGACTAACTGACTGACATCAAGGTACGTCTTCGTTAACCTGCCAGCTGAGGTTATACTTACTCCACCAGTGTGTCTGCTTTTTGTCGACTGAAATATTTAAGATTGCTCAAGCTGTCAGCTGGCCAGATGTTGAAACTTTCCAGGATCTTTTGGGTTTGTTCAGGAGTGAAACCAGAATCTAAAGTGCTGTGGGGTTCATGTGAATTGCCATCTGATGTATTATTGCAGAGTAACCTATTACCATGATTACATGATACTTGTGTCTGAAACAAATCAAACAGTTTAGTTAGCTAAGCAGGGGTACTGATATTTCTTATTATGGTTTCCGATCTCAAGATCGGAAACCATATAGTGTTTGGTCGTGGTGTCTGTGTGTGT